>PXIH01S0031846.1:1993-15494 GCA_003024985.2 Euperipatoides rowelli
CTAAGTCTGAAATCCAGACACTTTCAGTCACTTTTTATCGTAATTCACGTCTGGAAATAGGCAATCTCAGCGGAACACAAAAGTAAAATCCTCCCGAATAGAGCATTTTAATATTTGGTTTAGATATGGTTGTAATATATTTTGTATATTAATCTCTGACTTCTGATTTGAAAATGATACCAGGAGAAATATTGTTTGATTATTATGATTAAAGTGCAGCTGAGATTATAATTATGCATCTGGGATTTTAATGCTAGATTACTAGATTACGCTAGATGCTAGATTACATGAAACAGATCACCTAATCTAGCGTTCATTTAAGAGCTCAAGAAATAATATGATCTATACAGTCCAATAGTTCTTAATGGTAGAACTTTGATTGATACCAGATGAAAAATTAAATTAATGAATAATCAAAGTAAATGACATGGTAATAATTTCAACAGGTTTATTTAACAATCAAATAATATGAACGTCATCTCCTTGATCTCTTATCATTTTCCTATTACTTTCTTTATTCAAGAGCCTTAAATCCTTAATAACCAGAATAATGTTAGATCAATAAGACCTTATGTTAGCTTAAGATCTTATTATTGTACTTTAAACAGAATTTGAGGATAGATGTATGGAAATGAATATCAGAAGAGTTCTATTTCACATTTATGCAAAAATTAATGCTAAGCTTTATCACAGAGCAGACCTGTTGCCTGCAATCAAAATTAATAATGTTTCCAAGATTAAAACAAGCAGTCTTGGTTGGATTCCGAATGTAATAAATTAAAAAAAAAAAAAAAAAAATCTATGCAACAAAAATTAAGCAAATATAGAAAACACTGTCTCGGTTCCGTGGTCGAGCGGATTCACTCCCGCTTGATGAACCGAAGGCATATGCCGAGGTGTACAGGTTCGCGCATCGGCTTGGGCAGTTAAGGATCGGTTTTTTCCCTAGCTTTAACAGCTCGCCTCGGGTTTTTCCAATTACGCTGCCCTTGTAACATCAAGGAACCTGTATTTAGTGATTCAATCATATATTATAGTCAATTATAAGTTTAATTTAAGTAGCCAAAAAAATACATTTCTTCTCCTCTTGGAGAGGAAATTAAAAAAATAAATAAATAGAAAACACCATACAGTTGAGTCTAGTAAATTATATATAAAATATAAAAGGAATTAATTATAAGTCAACTTGTTTATAAAAATCTATCAATACATTAGGAATAATGAGTTTTTTACAGAAAGTTAAGAGATACAATAGGAATATGATTACTTCATTATCTCCAATCTCTCCTTCAAATTTTTGGAAAATTATTGGCAAGTTTCGTAATAAAAAGAAAATTAAAAAAAAAAATGCATCTAAGTACAAAAATGTTTGGAATATTACAATATATTATATTTACAGGTTAATATAGAGCCAAGACAATTTTTCTTGGGAACATGGGATCCTATTCTTGCTTCACCTATAATGTCACAAACTAAATTTGGTAATTAAGGATTTAAAAAACAGAAAGCACCAGGATTGATAATATTAAAAATGAAAATGTTAAGGCAATTCCGGATTTATTTAAAACTTGTCTTTTGACAATGTTTAATAAAATTTTGGAGAACAGATCAGTTACACAGAATTTGGCTAGATCACTGATTGTTCCGATTTAAAAAAAAAATGGATGACTCAATGAATTTTGAAAATTATCTGTCCTATTAGTTTTATTTCTGCTCTCATGAAAATATTAACGAATTTATTGAATAAGCATTTTAATAAATGATGTAAATAGTATGATTCACTTCATGAAGGACAATTGGATTTTAGGGCTGAAAAATCTACTAATAGATCATGTATTTGTATTATATTCATTGGTACATTTAAATATTTATAGGATGAGAGGTAAGATGTGTAACATTAAATATTAGGCAGGTGTACTACGATTATGGTATATCTATTAATTGTATAAATCTTTTGGATAATTAGTATTCATCAGCTAGAGAAGCTGTGTTGGTAAACCAATAAATTACTAGTACTTTTGGTATTACCAAAGGAGTTCTGCAAGGTGACTCATTGAGTCCTACATTATTCAATTCATATATCAGTGCATTGCCTACAGGAGTGGAACAGTTAAATACATCACCCTTAGGATTAGGGATATAGGATGTACATATGCTGATTTTTGTAGACGATATAGTGTTAATGGATGAGTCATCATGCTTTTTGTAAAATAACATGATTTTTACCTCTTATTTTTTCATGAGAGATTAAAATTAATGTTGAAAAGACTAAAATTGTAATATTTAAAAATGGAAATAATGTTAACAAGAAGTACTTATTTTATTGAAATAACATAAATAATGTGATACAAATAACAGATAATTATACTTATTTGGGAGTCCCCTTTTCTTCAAATGGATAATTTTGAGAGCATATCAATTTTTTTTGGAAAAGGCTAAACTACTATGTCTATATTATGGACCACATTGGAGCTAGAGTGGATACCTTGGTTAAATATGTGATTATATATGCCTCTCCTGTATGAGCATACACACATTACCTTCCTATCTCTAACTTAACTACAGTATATAAACCCTTTTTCAAAACTTGTTTAACTTTAAAACGCTACACTACACTCCAAATTAATATCCTGTATGCCCTCATCTAAAATAACCTTTAAATCATGTAATCTATAATAAAACTATCTCCTACTGCAAACTTTTCAATTATATCATCTAAATCTTTAAAGAGAATCTCATGCTCTATCAAATTAAGCCTCTAATCTAACATTAGAACCTTCTAATAAATCTAATCTATTTCATACATCTTAAAACAAGAAAAATTAAATGTCCTGTAATTTCAGAAGCAACTGGTACAAACTATTAACATTTTATCTTGGATTGACTAATTTTAACAGCAATATAATTAATAAAACTTTGAAATTTTTTGTAAGACTTGGATTAAAGTCAATATAGAAGTTGAAAATCATACATTTTAAAGTATATTTCCTCAATGCATACATGCATTAAATCATTTCATAAATTAAACACAGACAAAATATAATAAATAGAGATTAAACCTGTCATGTTGTCAAATCTTATGGGATCATTTTTGTTTTATAATCCCCCCACCCCATCTAATAATCTCAATTCCTCCTTCTTATCCCAGAAACATATCCAATACTGAAAGATTTTCCCGACTTTAACAGTATTAAGCTTACTGTAAACAGTATAGACACCTATCAAAAATGTCAGGAATTATTAAAAGACTTTTCTTATTGAAAAATTATATTATTAGTTAAATTAGAACAAGCCAATATAGTATTGTAAACTATTCGATTTAATGTACTATTTTCTTTTATAAACTGGAATATTCTAGTCTCGGTTATGTGGTCATGTGTTCAGGCGGGTTCCCTTAATAAACTAAAGGCATATGCTGAGGAGTACATGTTCGCTCCCCGGCTTAGACAGTTATGGAACGGTTTGTCCCCTTGCTGTAACCGCTTGCTTTGTGTTTATCCAAGTACACTGCCCTGTTTAACATCTAAGGAAACTATTTCTCATGTAGTAATTAATGATTTATAAGTAAAGTAAATAGAAAAAATACATTACTTCTCCCGTTTGGGGGGGGGGGGGTTTTTTTTTTTTAATTATAAAAAAAAAAAAAATAAAATTAAATATCTAATTAACTTATTATTTGCTGTTTAAATTTAAAAGAAACCAAATAAACAATGTTACTGAATTAAATTTATTTTCACTTTCACTTTTGTCTATACCAATTAAAATTTTACTAACATCTGTTCACTTTGAGCAGAAAGTAAACAATGAAAATTTTGCTGTAAACTAAATTTCACTATTTATTCAATATTACTTTTACATCTGATTGAAAACTTTCATAAATGGTTGAAAGTAGCTAAAACAACGTTATTAGAGAATTACATGTTATTAAAAATGTTTAATTTCTAAAGACATGTAAAAAAAAAAACAGCTTTCACTTTAGAATTAACTTTAATCTGTTTGTCCTATTGTTTTTTTCAACATTTCTCAAGTTTGTGGTGAAATTTTCTTTTTATCAGATATTATTATTTAAATGTAGCAAGATTTTAAATGCTTCATTCAAGTCTTTTATGAAAGACAAACTTTTACTAGTTAAATTGTTGAATTGTGACATTGCATCATACACAGACCAAAAGTTAGAAAGTGAAAATTAGAGGCAATAAAGCAAAGAAGAAGAAAAATTACACACCTTCAGAAAAGAATGTGTATAATAAAAGAGTAGAAATATCTGTATATTGGTAAGGTTTGATACTCCATTCAACCACTCATCTTAGCACAGTAATATTTGATTTATTTCAAAGCCCTGATGAAGCTGATAGAGAATGACACTATTTTGGGCTCACTGTGATCTTCTTCACTGGGGATGAATATTTGAAAATTTAGGGTGAATAATCCCCGAAGATTGTGCATGTGTTGCTCTTTCATAAATCCATTCTCAGACTTGTAAAAAGTTTCTATGAGCTCCACTTTTAAGAAATAATTGAATGCACGGAGTGATGTCATAAATTTCTAAAAGTCATGTGTGAAAACTTATAACAGTTTTTAAAAAATAACCTTAAGTAGTGTTATCACTACTTTCAATGAACCCACCATGACGACTTTCAATACATGTGATTTCATCATAGTCTATTATCAAATCCCAAAACATATGTTTTTGTGATGTCATCTTCAGGGAATTGAGGTGAGGCCCCTCCAAACTTTATAATTTAGATTTTGCACATTTATCATATCATATCCTATTATACTTCAATAGTTATATATGCCATACATGAAAACTTTGAAAAAATAGAAAATAAAAAAAAAAATATTTACAACAACTATCCATATATTTAGGTGGCATTGCATGCACTTCTTGTTGACTGATCGTGGCAGCCTTTGGGACACGGAATGCTATACATATCTAGTTCAAAATTCGCAAAGTACAAGAAGTATCTGTGCTGACATATGTCGGTGTGGTCTTTTAGTAAACTCATAAACCCACTGTATTATGGGTAAAATCAGTGTCAGATATGCAAATGAGCCACACCCACCTTCAAAAAACTTTGAAAATGTCCGTAAATCTTCAGAAATGTTTGGAAATTTGTGATGATATCAGAATTGGTATACCAAGCCATTAGCAAAGATTTATAGGTAAATATGATGTCACATCATATTGCATTATGGATAACATCATGGCGCATTATGGGTAATATGATGATGTCATAACATTGTTGTTGAAATGATCGATGGGATGCTTGATTTTGATTAATTAATTAAAGCAAAAGCTAAATTCTGACTGACAACTATTTGAGTAAGATCAAATCTGATTGGTTGATTGAAAGTGAAAGCTCAATTATGATGGGTATCTGAATGCCACTTTTTACATTACTATTACCTGACTTATCTAAACTAAATTTCATATGAAAATATGTGGCAAATTCATCAACATTATCTAAAAGTTTTTGCAAGTCCAATATATTATTTGAAAATAAAACTATATCAGCTGCAAAAAGTACACTCTGAAATAGGCAGCCATCTATTCTAAATCACACTTCACTATTTTCTAATCTAAAGATTAATTCACTCATAATTCCCTGTTGCATTGCTACCTTTAAATCTATCCAATCTGATTCCCAGTCATACAGGTAATATTTTAATTTATTATAATATATATATTTTTTAAAAATCTAATGAATTTTGCTGGAAATCATTTTTGACAATGTTATCCATATTCCTTCATAAAGTATTATTCTAAGTTTTCAGAATATACCAAATATCTAAATATAATGTTTTTTTCTTCTTTTAAATGTGAAAATCCATAATATTCTTTAAAATAAAGCTATGTGTAATCCTTCTATCTTTCCTAAATCCATTTTACAATTCCTCCCAAATAATATTTTTTCTATTATTCTATCTAACCTATCATTGAATTTTCTGTAAATAATTTACATAATACTGATTGATCTATGATAACAAGTTTAGATTTATTTTAGCCATAAAGTAACAGTTTCACTCTGTTCTTCTTCAAGTTATCTGAATTTAGTTTTTAGATTATTTGGTGGGAACATCAAATTCAATAGGTGATCATTATGTGTGTCCATAGGCACAAATGTAGCCATTGGCACTGGTTGTGGATCTCTGAAGAAGGAGAATGAAAATTTCCCCATTTAAACTAATTTTCCTTAATATTATTATCGTAATCATTTCATTCTTAATGAGAGTAAAAAAAAAATAGCCTTCATTTTAGCTTCAGTTCTAAGAATGTGTGCACTATTGTTTTAAATAAATGAATAAATAAATATATAAATATATAAAAAAGTTCAATATTAAATTTGTGCTAAATATTTTTTTTCATCCAACATTATGATTCAAATGTATAGAGGCTTTAAATGTTTCATTCACATCTTTTGTGAAAGACAAACTTTGATTGGTTAAATCACATCTTCTGTGAAAGACAAACTTTGATTGGTTAAATCACATCTTCTGTGAAAGACAAACCTTGATTGGTTAAATTGACATTGCATTGTCAATTTAAAGACAGATAGCCTAGTGATATTGTTTTATTAGATATGAAAGTTAAACCACTGACATAAAATGATTTCACAAACGGGGAGACTAATAAATTTAATCTTTTTTATTAATGGGGAGTTCAAAACATTCTTAGTTTATTAGAAAAATAAATGATTTAAATATGGAAATTATAAATTGAAAAAATAAATAAATAATTTTTTTGCACAAATAGAAATTCAATTAATCAATTGTTTGCAATAATTTCTATATGTAGTTCTGCTCAGCTGCAGTAGGCTTTTGCAAGACAGACAGATAACACACTGCAGATAATGTGAATTATTATAAATAGATTATTTATTATTGTTATTGCTAACGCTTTTCTTGTTATTGTTGTTGTAATTGGCATCATGTCATTATTTTTGTTCTACTTCTCCTTATTTATTTATTTTCTTTCATTAGACAGCCAAATTTTGTACTAAATGTTGTTATGGTGATTTCTGTAACCAAGGAACTCTAATTGGCGACCAACTAGGTTAGTTTCTTATAATATAGTCACATTTTTGTTATAGTTTTGCCTTTTTTTATTCTTAACGTTATATATTGATTCAAACTCTGATATCATTACAATTTTATTATGTGTGTGTCTAGTGTTATTGAAGATATGTTTGAACTTTGTAACACTTATTTTTATGCATCAAGAATAAATGCTTTTGCATCAATAAGTTACCTATTTTGTTCATTCTAAAGACTTCTACCAGAAATTGCATTACAATAGTTGACAATTTCATCCTTGATCTGTGATGTATACGTTTTCAGATTATTTTCAATGTGTTACATCATCATTTTGTTCATGTCATTTTAATCCATTTAAAAAAAAGAACAATAGAAAAACTTCTACAACACATTGAACTACATTAGTTGACAAATTAATATTTTTACTGTGATAGATACGTTTTTCAGATAACTAGCAAATAAAATGCTTTTCTATGTTTGGAGAGTGTATAATAATGTCATCTAAGTACACAAAGACATGACCGTTTAGAAGACATCATGTAGACATTCAATCATAATTTTTTTTGAAAAATAGCAGCATACGTTAGACATCCCTGGCAAAGGCGGGTGAATGCATATTTCGCAAACAGTACTGAAAAAGCAAATTTTTTCTGGGCCTCTGTTAATTTAACGTTAAAGTACCTGTAATTTAAATCTAAACTGCTAAATATGCGCACGCCACCTTGGCTCTCCAAAATATTGCCATTGCACATGATTGGATATTGCTCGTTCACAATTTGTTTATTAATTTTCCGGAGGTCTAAACAAATCCGGACCTCCTTTGAGTCCTTTTTTGGCAAGACTAGCACAGGCAAGTTATATGGGATATGAATCTTTTTAATTCTATTATCCTTTTCTAGTTTGTCTAGTTGAAGTCATAAGGGTTCATATAGGCTATGTGGTATATGGTACTGTCTCTGATATATTGGAGTGTCAGTCTTGAATTGGGCTCTTAAGGTGGAATGTTGGCCCCAGTCATGTTTGTTATGTCCTCTGGTGTTTGTCTAGTATTGTTTCAAGTTGTCAGTATTTGTCACTTAGTACTAATTCATTAGTTTTAAACAGCTAAAAATAAATCGCTAGACTGGTCACCTATTTCTTTGTTTATGAGCAATGAGGTACTGCAGCAGAAGTCAGTTCTTTCCTGTGATTGGCTACTTGCCAGATCACGTTGACTTAACTATCTGGAACTGAAGCTTTACAGTACGATACCCACAATCTATCATGGCATCGTACCTGTCACACCAGTCGTACCCCAGAATCATCTGGAATGCAACTCTCTGATGCAACCTGACCACGCACATTGGTTGTGATATAGTTTTATTTGCAATTTTAAATTTGATGTCAGTTTTGACCCCTCATGTAGTTTGGCTAGATAATGGAGATTTGATAGACACCGCCATCACTGTTGTTTTTAGGTTGTCTGCTCTAAGACAACTCTCATTGATGAGGCAATTTTCGGCTCATATGTCCAAAAGTGCCTTTACCTTTCTACTGGCTATCTCCACATTTTAATATGGGTTTATCATTGAATAAATCTAAGAATACTACCGTGGTATCTGTCTCTGTTTGCTGATTTTTCTTTTTTTGTCTACCGTGCGTCATTTTGTTTTTTTTATTACCTCTATGAAACACACCCCACACCATTTTGTTTCCACTTTTGTCAACTGCCAGCAGTTTATTCGTGGAATTATGTTTAGGAGTTGGGGTTTGTACAGCATTAACAGAGATATGATGGTAGTTCTCCGGATATATTGCTTTGCACTTCTGTACAGCATTTTCATTCGATAATATTTCCCACAAATTGTGTGTTAAAAATACTGGTGGATATTTAGTGGTTTGAGGTGAGTTAATTTTAATTTTTGTTTTGGTACTACCACATTTGGGAGATTTCTTTTTTGTTTTATTAGTTTTTTTTGGTTAGCTATTTTCCACCCTGTGTTAGTTTTAGGCTCATGAATAGTAAATTCTCGGCTCTTGGAAGAAATTTTGACAGAGGGTCCGGTTTTTCCACTGATATTTTTATTAGTCCCTACATTTACGGAAACTAAAAACGTAGGGACTTTAGTTTAATGCCCTCACGTCTCTTGTTTGATTAAGACATTAGTACTGGGCTGCTGTTTTTTTAAATAATCCCTCTTGAGGTGGCCTCTAATTTTGCAAAAGTTGCAATATAAGATCCTCCTAACGTTTTCTTTCTCAATTCTGTCTTTACTTTGTTTCATTAGCTCTTCAGCCGAAATTTTTAATTTGCATATTTGATCGCTTATCGTAGACCCTACCGTTGAATCGACAGTAACCGCACTAACTATTTTGTCTTTATGTTCTCTCACGTGCTTAAATTTTATCTCTATGTCTTCTATGTAGGCTATACTTTCTTTTAGGGATATATTGCCTTTTCTAATGAGTTATTCCATAAGATTAGGGAATAGGCCTATCCTATATCGCTCGGTTAACATTTTGTTATAATCTGTTAAAGGGCTACCTGGAGGTGGATGTAGGGGCTCCCCTAATGCTAAAAACCTAAATCTCTAACTTAATGCACTCTCGTCAATACCCTGTCTACAAGCATTAAACAACTTTTTTGTTTGAATTTGATCGATTTGAAGCAAAAACATTTTTCTAAGATCCTGTAAACGTTCCTCTAGAGAAATAAAATTTTGACTTCCTAAACCCGCTACATATACATATGGCTTTCCCAGTAATACTCTTTTCTAATATAGACCTCGCCTTAGCTTCAGGCCATGTGTACTGTTCATAGAGGGCCCTAAATTTGGTGATATAACGTTCGATCTCGAACACGTTGCCTTCCAACAATTGAAAAGGGGCGAGTTCGGTGGATACGTCATATCCAGCCCAACCTTCAGGCATTTGTAAGACTACATTAATGGGGCCTGAATTATGTTTACATTTACACTAGGCCTTACTCATATATTATCAACTGTTTGAATTAGCTTGCATGTTTAGAGACGGGCTCACGTAATTAGCAGGGCTTACACTACTATCAAACGTTAGCTGCAATACTGGGTTAGGGGCTTGTGCAGTAACGCTTAGTGAGTCAAGGGGGTAGATTCTACTACTAATTCGGGTTCAGCAAATTTATTATTTAAAAAATTTATTGCTTCCCTTAATATTATGTACTTCCACCGCATGCCCTACCAATTCAGCCTTTAATTTAGAAATCTCAGCAACGTTTTCATCAATTTCTTTTTGGAAATCTCTTTCCTTTTCTGGTGTAGCGACTTCAGCAACTACCACATCTGGGCCTTCAGCAACTGCAGTAGGCACTGTTCGAACCACTTTGTCTTTGAACTGTACTTCTCTGTCGTCTAATGGAGGCAGCATTTCTTTTGTCGCCATTTTAATAAATTGAAAATTTAGATCAATACAGTATACAAATCTAATTTATCAATGTATGATACAGACTCAAAAAAAATCTCAAAATATATTATTTGTCAAAAATTCTAAAATTTACTGAAATTAACTTATTCGTTTCTGCAAACCTATACTCAACAAGTATAAACATGGCGTCTATAAAAATTTAATGTAACAAAATAAAATTATCAATAATACATGGACTCTACTTCAGAATATTTTTCTGAAGAATTTTAAATGCTAAATCTGACTCATTGAATTAAATTAAATTAGAATCAGAAGGTCAAGCAATAGCTATCCTGCCATGCTAGCCAAATGTTTATCTCCCTATGTCCGATACTTGGATGCAATGGCTTCGCTGTTCTGCATTGTCTATCTCATAAGGCTTTCCTCCCCCCTAATTGAGCCTTATTCTATCCAGAGACAGACTATATTTTGATTATAAATTCTAATTTGTGTCTGGGTTAACATCATTCTCGGGTTAGCGTGATTGATGTCAGCCTAGACGGGGGCCTGCTTTAACATGTGCCATTCACAAGACTGTCTTATATACCTATATTATTAGAAAATAATAATAGTATATTGTCCATAACTAGGCAAATTGTATAAGCCTTGGCGACAGGCCCTCTTGTTTGAAAATTATTCAACCAGTAAGGAACTATTATAACTTCCCAACATTCTTCGTGACGAATCTCAGATCGATCTCAAATAANTTTGAACAATTAATTGTGGCCATGCAGGTTTATACTCCTGATATTGTAATAATTACAGAGACATGGATTAATAACCATAATTCTAATGCTTATGAGATTGACAGTTTTCGTTCTTTTCATCATATCAGAAATAGAACTGACAAGGATCATGCAGAGGTGTCAGCATGTTTATACTGAATTACCTTACCATACAGCAATATTTGTTTTCTACTGATCCTAATTTGGAAGGAATCACCTTAATATGTAAACCAAATTATTTACCCCATCAAATTCCATGGATTGGTTTTATTGTAATATACTTCTCTCCAAATGATTGCCGTCAAAATGAAAGGATTAGCTATTTTTATCGCAAAATGACAGATTGCTGGCGATAAACAATAAGGCATGTATTTTTATTGCTGGTGATATTAATAATCTGGATATCCATAGGATATTGCAAATGCATAATGTGAAACAAATGGTAAAAGTCCCTACTCGAGGATCCAATTGTCTGGATTTATGTTTTTCAAACTTCAGTGATAAGTTTTCAATAAAAATCCTTCCTGCTATTGCAAACTACGATCACAAAGTTTTACTTATTTCCCCAATCCAGCAAGTGCTGTCCTCTACGAATAATGTTATTATTACCTATAGAAAACAAAATAGCATCTGGATATCGAACTATGGCTAATCACTCCTGGCACAATGGGGTCTAATTGAATCCGTCCAGGAAATGGCTAATATATTTTATGACTTTTTAATAGTTTTATATGAGTTGGCTTTTCACTTAGTTATAGAAACCAGAAAGGCTAATACACATCCCTGCATGACCAATCAAATTATTTCTCTCATTAAAAAAACGCGATTCTCTTTTGTATTACTCCGATTGTGATTCAACATGTATAAAAAATGATTTGTAATAAAATTAAATTTGAAATAACCAAAGCTAATAATCTTTATAATAAATACAAATTTTCCCTTCTAATTTTTATGGCATAATTCGAAATTTAACGAATCCTAACTCTAGCCAAAACAATCAATTTTCTTCATTTCCTGATTCGAATGCAAGTGACTCTCTTATTACTATATATGATTATTTTGAAATTCTCCTGAACCAGCACCCTGACTGCCCTCCAATCTCTGAATCCTCATTTGTTAAAATGGATAAATTACATAAAATGGAGTTGTTTAGCATATTTCAACATCTAAAAAAAATTCCAGATAGTAATGCTTGCTCACCAGGGGACATACCTTCACATGTCTACAGAGAACTGGTTGAATTTCTATCTGAGCCAATTCAAATTCTGTTTAATAAATAAATAATTGAAAAACTTACTGTCACTCCCAATGGAGTGACAGTATCTTGTTATGATCCCTAAAGTTCCATCGTCGTCTCCTAACCAACTGAAACCTATAGTAATTACATCTCCATTAGTAAAAATCATCGAGAGACATATCCTATACTCAATTACTGAGTATTGTAGGGATTTCCCAGATCCATGTAATATGGTTATCTAAAAAATTGTTCATCATACCATTATATTGCTTTATTTCTGCATAGAGTGACCATGCACCTCGAAACGCGTAATTCATCAGTCACTTCTATTTTCACAGACTATAATAAAGCCTNCAGTCCCTTAATATAAATCTTGATTTAAATATTGAGAAATGTTGTTTAATGATTCATTCATTCTCTAAGGTTGTGGTTAATCCGATTGTTTCTTTCAATTCTAATAATCTTTTAAAGTTTTTTAAACTTTTAGGTGTTATTGTACAAAGAACCTAAAGTGGGCCTCTCATGTCGAATTTATAATAGGTAAGGCCAAAAAAAAATTCATTTGCTGTATATACTTTGTAAACTAGGTGCTAATTTAAACATTCTATTAAATACATACTTATCCTTTATTCGGCCAATCCTTGAGTACTGAACGTCGTTGTATGGTGCGAATCATTATGGACATGGGGCATACTAGATATTTGGATGATCTGAAGTTTCTAGGCATTCCTACCCTTGAAGTGAGAAGACAAATCTTCACTATAGATTTGCATTTAACTTTTTCATGAATTTTCCTAATTTTATGCCCAAAACTAGAATTCAATTAACTGGCATTAACACCAGAAATGCTAAAAAACTTTCTATAACCCCCCCCCCCACACACTCTAAAACCATCAGAGCAAAAAGTCTCCGATTCTTTGTTTTGTTGAAGTTATAATTGCCCTCCATAATTGAATTTTATATTTGTTTATTTATTTTATGTATTGATTTTATTTATTATACATGTAATGAGATCCATATCAATTTTTTTGGGGCCAGGTTCTCAATGTAACTTATTTCTTG
This sequence comes from Euperipatoides rowelli, assembly GCA_003024985.2. NCBI lineage: Eukaryota > Metazoa > Onychophora > Udeonychophora > Euonychophora > Peripatopsidae > Euperipatoides > Euperipatoides rowelli. Next base: position 15,476 of record PXIH01S0031846.1, read on the forward strand.
AGCTTAATAAACGTTATTA
>PXIH01S0031854.1:2896-14077 GCA_003024985.2 Euperipatoides rowelli
GATTTGAGGATTTAAATGGGCGATTCTGAATCTCCTTTTGAGTGCAACTACTAAATGGAAAATGGCGATTGAGAATCGCCATTTGAGTGGAAAGGGTTAAGACTATAACTCATTACTGGATCAGTCCTAATTATAAAGTACAGGTATATTATTATTATCTCACTAATATGGCGTGTTAGGTTCAAGAACTGTGCCGTAAAGCAAATCACAGGCCTTTTATCTCTTCCCAGTATCTATAGAAGCCTTAAAACATGTTTACAGTAAACTATCATAATATTAAATGCACAACAGCTCTAGGTTTGAAAAAATTGATACAAAAAGTAATTAGACGTACTGTGTAATAAAAATGAAAATAATATTTACACCGAAAAAAATATTAAAAGAATGAAAACAATGTATTAATGACTACCACCATATTAGTGAAGCGCCATATTAGTGATGCATCGTATTAGTAAGTGTTAGTGAATCACCATATTAGTGAAGTGCCATATTAATGAAGTGCCATATTTGTGAAGTGCCATATTAGTGAAGCACCATATTAGCGAAGTGCCATATTAGTGAAGCGCCATATTTGTGAAATGCCATATTGGTGAAGCGTCGGTTTAGTGAAACACCATATTAGTGAAATATTGTATTAGTGATGTGGCATATTAGTGAGGTGCTGTATTAGTAAAGCACCATATTAGTGAAGCTCTGTATTGGTGAAGCGCCATATTAGTGAAGCACCATATTAGCGAAGCACTGTAAGGTGAGGTATTGCTGTATACTATTAAATTAATCCATTTTATCTTAAATGGGCAATAATTTTTTTAAAATTTTTAATTAATAAATAATAAAAAAAAAAATAATAAACATACCAGAAAAAATAATAAATTTGATAAGAAATAAGAATCAAAACGTCAATAAACTGACTAGCTTTTGATATCATCAAACCAGGTAGAAAACTACTTTTATAAGTGTCAATATTGTATTAAGCAATTTCTGAGTTAAATCAATATTAAAAAACTTGATCCTAATATCCAGTAGGTCTCTCAAAAGATCAACATATGAATTTGCCTTTCAACCATAGTTGAAACATAATTAGCGTCAATCACATCAAGCCACCCACATAGTTAAATCCAGTCAAATACATCAACGATGTCACTCTGTGAAAGCATAAACATATAATTATCCAATGAGAAGTATATAAAGCAAATGAAAATAAACCAATTTAGATTTTTGAGTTGTTTGAAAAGAGAAAAAAAAAGGTGCGAACAATCACAGGAAAAAGGCTTCAGGGTCCTTGAACACAATAAGGCCTAGAAATGTGTTGATTTTAGATCCACTAATAGACATTAATCGAACATTAATCCACTGTGATTAAGCTGCCTATTGATGATTTGTATTTCAGCTTTTCATTACAATCACTGGAAGCCTTTTTATAATATTAAACTCAATTTTTATTTTTTTTATTTTAACCCATTTTATCTCATAATTGAATAATTTGTCCATCGGTGTTTTAACAAATCCCGCCAAATCTCGTACCTTCTGTCCAATCTGGAAATGCTTATTTTGTGTAGTAACGTACATTGTGAATTTGAACACAAATGAAATTATTTGGTGTGACATTTGTATAGTCACTCGTTGATAAACATTTCCTTCTTTAACACACTCTAAAAATATACGTAAATAAAAACAACAACGATAAACAGAAAAGTCAAAACTGATTGATCAGTTTTAGTGTGGACAACTTTTTTTTGTTCCCGATTTAAATTACTTGGGAATCTCAGGTCAGAAACTGTAAGATTATCATTGTGTGCATTTTCCGGGGCGGATTTGTTGGTGCAGTGTGTAAGCCTCTGAAGAAAATTGAGCAGTATATCAATAATGCAATATGGAGGAATCAAGTATTTAATGTAAACACCTTGATTTAGGTAAACTTGTATGAATAATAAAGCTTGAACACTTTGTTGAAAATTAAACTGTTATGTATATAGAAAAATTAAACACTGTGTATGTATATAGAAAAATATTTTCAAATCTGTTTTCACAAAATATAATTGCTTGTTGATTAAGAAATAAAATTATCACAGGTGCTTTAATATATTAATAGCTAAAGACGTAAACTAACAGCTATCACATGATAGAGATACTTTAGAAATAAAGTAGATTCAAATACGTTAAACGTGAACACAAGATTTAATTTAAAGAAATAATATAATTTATTGCTTGTACTTAAGGCACACTGAATTTTTTTCTAATTCAGAACAGGTATGACAGTAATCAATTCCAGATTAATCATTTCAAATGAAATACAATAATTGATATCTTCTTCTATTTATAATACACATACGTAGGTTGATCCAGACAAGACTCCCCCTATGAACAGAAATTCTCACACAATTAATGAAATAGTCCTACACACACCTATAATCATAAGAATACAATACACTTATTGGTATTAATGTTGCTGTCATAAAAACACAAATTAGATATATTTAACTAAACAGAGGCAGCCTCGAGTAGGCTATAAATGCTTAAAGTGGTAAATCTTCAAACGTTGAACAAACTACCGGTATCTAATTGTGGCCAAAACCATGATTACATAGAGAGAAGATCATCAAAAGATTTACTATATTAATATGCTGATAGAAAATACCAATATATCACAATATTACAAGGTAAGTTCATGCTACTCACATCAACGGCGGACATCAACTTTGGCGCTATTAGTACATTAAATATTCACTGTTAGAATAATACTCCAACTGTATTATAATTACTTCTTGCAGCATTTAATATAAATTTCAGACTATTCCTGTCATTCAAAACAATGTTTTAATTACTTAAAACTACAAAATACTTTTACTCTTAGATGGTTCATCCATCTTGTAAAATTACTTAAACAGGACAGGGGCAAATAAGACTAACTACACTGTTATCTAGCATTCCCAGCGTTCACGTTCACATTCACACCTGTATGAGAAAATTATCGAAATAGACCAATTATCGATATTATAATTAGAGATAGTAAACAAATACAAATATATATTTTTACTCCTAATTAAATATTGACATTAGAATTTTTAGATTGGATAATCTGGAATACTAAAATAAACATAGATGCAATTATTTAGAAAATAATTAAATGAACATTAGTATACAAATAAGAAAATAAATTGTCTTTAATTAAGTTCAGTACTGGGGCACTAACAGGATTTTGCGCTCATGGATCGCTAGCAATTTCTATCTTAAGGTCTTTATTTTAATGCAGAATATTCTCTGAAGTTAGCCCAGTCCTTAAGGCCATCCAGCCATTTTGTTCTTTATCTTTCCCATTTCTGTCCATTCCTCAAGCGCTGTTATTAGTCCAATTCCAGCCAGGGTCCCCCCACAAAGTTTGGGGATTGGTTGGGGTGTTAGTCCGAGGGCTAGGAGTGGCCCCATGTACAAACAAACTCCATAAGAAACTACATAGTTATAACGAGGGTTGATGAGAGAAAGGGCCCCATAAGACTGAATAATGGTTAAAACGTCTATACAACCAAAAAAAAAGCTTATCAAATTTTCACACACAAAAGGGGCTCGCAGGTCCATCAAAGATAAACAAAACATCCATACAATAAAAAAAAAAGCTAATCAAATTTTCACACACAAGGGACCCCTACAGCCTGTACAGGGGGCCCCGTAGGTCCTCAAAGGAAAACAGAACGTCCATACAACCAAAAAAAAAGAAAAAAAACTTATCAAATCTTCACGAACAAAAGCTTATCAAAATATGAAAACGCCCCCAAAAATGTGTTGGCCCTGATTCCAGCAGATCCCCTCAAGAAATGCCCGCCATATTTTTATTTCCTGTTCCTTACTTTACCCAAAAGGGTATAAACACCAAATTTTCTCCACATTCCCTCGTTTCTTATTAAAGCAAGCATTTATTGCCTTTATTTACAACTAATTTACATAATTTGACATTCTATTTTTACTACATACTCAATCTCTTCTTTCTTATATATAATTCTTAATTAAATCTTAATTAGTTCCAATATGGTTCTTCTAAGGGACATAATTTCCTACCAGATGGCCTTCCATCTCGGTCATAACTAAGTGGACTTCTCAGAGAAACACTGTAACTAACGACAAATTCTGTATCTAGAAAAATCCCAATAGTCAATGACCATGGAGAGGTACTGCTCACCCCTATCACTGGGGATCGAACCCCTCCCCGGAGTATATGTCAGTAGTTGGATGGCTGTGCTCGTTACCACACGACCACCACTCCTTGACATTTTTTTCATTTCTATTCAAATTTCTCCATATTATTTTCAACATTTTTCTTGCACACCAGATATCAAAAGCATTGATCTTCTTTTCCCAGTATTTGGTTAAAGTCCAAGTTTCACATCCACATAAGAAGACTGACCAAACATACCACTTGAATATCTTCAATTTTAAATGTTTGTTGGCATCTCGTATAAACTCTTTTTGTTTCCAAAATACAGATTTTTGGCATTCCTGTCCTTGTTTGAATCTCTTTTGTGGTTCTTCTATTTTCTTTTATCAAGCTACCTACTGTATACAGTGTATATATCTCAATTCTTTCACCTGTTCTATTTAGTTTAATTTTTTTTTTATAAAAGGAACTGCAGAATTAAAACATTTTTATGAGAAAAAAAAACAACTAAATTTGAAACATGATTTTATATTTAAAGTTTTCTATGTATATCAGTATTTATCGGTTTTCTTAAGTTAAAAATATTTTTTTTTTTTCAAATTTGTAATATTTCTTTTATTAAAATCTACAAAAAAAGAAAAATTTTAATCCAAGATGGTAGCTCATTAGCATAATTTAATGTACACGGTTATTTTTTTTATGAATAATTACAATAAACTTATGATTTTAAATCTTAAATAAAAAAATTGCATGAATTGGTTATATCCTTCTAAAAAATAAAATAAAAGGGGGGGGGGGGGTTAAACTTTTTCTCAGATTACATTTAGCAAATTAGTCTTTCATACCATTAAACTAAAATTGAATTAAAAATTCTATAAGGATTCAAATCATTATAACTAAAATTGAAAGAACAGAAAACAAATATTTAAAAAAATAAATTGTTAAAGTTATCCACTATGGAAGTAACTCGGTAGGTACGTTATAGATGTTAAAAATTTAAAAAAAAAATTCACCTAGTATGAAGAATGGGAAACTTATTAATTTATTTGTATTTATAAAATTTTAAGTGCATTTAATCGGTGAGCGCAAACTGCAGGAAAGTCTTTTTTTTTTTTTAGATATGCAGCTTTGATCGATTCTTTGCTTGAGGAGGAAGAACAGTTTGCTGACCAATTAAAAGAATATTTATTTTTTGCTGAAGCCTTGAGGTAAAAATAGAACTAAAAGTCAAATGTGTATCCTTAAATTTCTTTTTCACCTTGAGATTTTTTGTTTTTAAAAAAAAAGACTATTATATAGTTAAGCAATGAAAGGCGCACCTTTTATAGTTATGCGCATGCGTGAGTTTATTATTGTAAATCCAGAAAAGGATTCAATCTAAACCCGTGTTGTATATGCGTGTGAAAAACTCACATTATTAGAACCAGCTGATTTTCTACATGTTAAACAATAAGATAGGATACTGTATACCAGGTGTCGCAACCTTTTTGTACCCTAGGGCATATTCTAAAATACCAGTAAGGCGGTGGGCACCATCTATATTTTCCGTAATAATGAAAATATAAGCGCAGATGACAAAAACGCGGTAGAATCTTCATTTTATCGCCTGTATTTAGGCAATTCTCTAACTATCCCCATCACTACTAAATTTGGCCATCTGTGTGTATTGTACTCAAGTTCGTCCACGTTAACTTGGCACAAAATGTGGAATTAAAGAGGTCGATTTACAAGAAAACAACTGTCTAAAATTGGTTGCCTAACCACTCACAATCTAAATCAAAGGGATCCGGGCGCTACCAAGTTAATGCGGAGATTTGATTTTGTGGTCAAACAGTGGCGGGCACTCACAAATTGGTCAACAAACACTCTGGTGCCCGCAGGCATAGGGTTGGACGGAACCCCTACTGTATACTGTCATCCAGATAATAAAATCCAAATTTTTTTTTTGTTTTCTATATTTTGAAACTTTAAGAGTTTTATTTTTGAAATAGTTTGTAAAATAGGAGATTTAGAGATTTATAACTGACATTTAGAGATTTATATTTAAATTGTTGGGGCAAAGAGCAGTTTTTCTGAATATTTCGACTATAATATTGTCGAAACAGTAAGATATTTATATTTAAAAACGTTTTGGCAAATATCTGTTTTTAAAAGATGAGTCTTTCATTGCTGAATTATATAATAGGCAATGGACAGAGGAAGTAGGGTGGAGGAGAGGGGATATTAGGGGAGGGGGTTATGAGGTAAGAGTCGATAGGGGGGGGGTGAGATAACTAGGAACCGTTGTGTTTCAATTTACAATGGTCTTTTCAGCTAGTAAATTATTAATTTAGCCATATCCATTTATGCAATTTATTATTTCAGGTCTGTATGTCGACGACAGGAACTATTACAATACAATATGGAGAAAGCTGAAGAAAATGTTGTTGCCAAAAAGACTCAGAAAGAACAGCTTGTAAGTTATTTATCAACGATAAAACATATTAGCCATTTAATCATTATATATACAGTACAAAGTCTGTCCAAAAAGAAACAGAACTTTTGAAATAGCGCTTCAGTATGATTAATATTATTTATTATCTTAGTGCTGCTACATAGTGGCATTCTTTAGCAATAAAATGGTGTGTTTCATGTAATTCTACGTTATTATTATTATCAGGTTTATTTACAGTAACTATATGAACAATATTTACATAGAATTTATATTAGAAGGAAGAGAATTACTACAGTATATAAAGCCTTAGCACTAAAGGTTATGGGCTTTATTTACAATACAATAATCATTACAAAATAGAATAATACATAAATGTAATTATAAAAAATTAAAGTTATCCAAAGAAGGTTAAATATTAAGATTGAACCGATAGATAAATTTTATTTTCAGTTCATCAGAAAACGATCGATCAGATACTCGATGGGTTATGAATGTTACTTTCCTGATATAATCCAATCCTTGCATCGAAAACTGTTCACAAGGTAAGTAATAGAGCACAAATAGTCTATCTTCAATAGTTAAAAACCTCAACAGTCGAAGAAATAACATATAATAACGTTTAAAAGTTAACGTAAACAATCCTTTGATTCATAATCCATTAAGACATCCGATATCGTAGATCATCAACTTAACATAACAGATAAAAATAAAGATAAAGAATCTAATCTTCGGATGCTTGTTAATAAATGGTTTGCAAAAGATAAATAAAATAATAAATCCAAACAAAGAGATTGGCCTCCAATGATCCTGGAAATAGCATCAAGGCCTACATGCACAAAGGGAAATAAAATCCGTAGTAATTTAACATTCTATATGTGCATCCACTGCCATGGACTATCCAAATCGATAAAAAAATTAATCACCCATGGTTTATTATAAATAATAAATAATTAAAAACTTAAGAACCCAATAAAACTAAGAAAAAAACTCATCAAACAATGTGTTTGAGGGTTAAATTTTGTTTTAAATTAGGGAAAACATTTACAGAAACTTTTAACATGTTAAAAGAAGCTTATCGGGAGGAAAGTTTTAGCTGTACTCAGTGTTTATCATTGTTCTCACTGGAAGTTCTTGATTCGAAGCCCTGCTATCATTAATAATACTGAGCACGGCTCGAAAATTCCTCCTCATAAGCTTTTTTTTAACAAGTTGAAAGTTTTTGTAAAAGCTTTCCCCATTTTAAAACAAAATTTAACACTTGTAAACTTTTTTTCTTTTTTTAAAAAAATAGCCGCACGCACATGACACTATCTCACTTAAACACATGTTGATTAAAAATGAAACGTAGAATTATGTGATAATCATTTTATTGCTAAAGATTGCTACTATGCAGCGCCACTAAGATAAAGAATATCAATCAGATTGAAGCGCTTTTTCAAAAGTTCTGTTCTTTTTGGAAAGTCCTTGTATTACTGTATATATGTAATATTTGAGCATTGCTAAATATTCCTCAAATGAAATTTAATAATTTCATTTACTTTATTTTTACTGATATATGCTGAAAATTGGGAACTTGAAATTTCATTCCCTTCCTCTACTTATGCCCTTTACCGCTTTTTTTATTCACCCCTAAGTCTAAATAACACACTAATTTTAATGTGGGTGTAATAAATTATATATTGTTTAACATAATATACTGTACATATAAATGATTATATATTTATGCACCTAAAATTTGGAAAATAATTATTGATAATATTTTTAATTCCATATAGTGTCTAATTTCTAAATTATAAATATCAAATCTGCATTTTCGTCAAATGGGTTCAATTAAGTTCCTGTATATGGATAAGGTAAAGTGGTCTCACCAGTATGTTGAAGGCATGCATATATCATATCCCATTTTCATTTTTTTTTAGCTTAGCGGTAAACAGGGATTTTCGTTGAGCGGAATGAAATCTAAATTATTTGGCACCGATACTCCCGCAAACAAGGAATCAAAACTTCAGGTTTTAGAACAACAAATTAAAGAAGGAGAAGAAAATGTGCAACTGACCACTCAGGAAGCTAAGTGAGTATTTATTTTTAATGGGGAAATTTGTTATTAGCTTTGTATTGATAGTTTTATTTTGATTTTTGAATAGGTTACTTTTTTTTTATGCATCAGCGTGCAATGACATCTCGGAGTCAGATTTAGAAATTTTTTAGATGAGGTATCCAATCATGCAGAATATTAGAACTTTAGCTTATTCATTATCAAGAGCCGCAAGTTGCCAACAGGTGGTAGCTGTAGCAACTTGCGGCTCATAAACATGTAACCGTGGCTCTTTAACTTTTAACACATGTACAACAAGAAGTGTGAATAGAGCATTAGTTTAATTTGCCTACATATCGTGGCAGAGAACATTAATGTGGTTTGATTATTTATTATTGTTTTATATTGTAAGCTTGTGGAGGTAGCCATGTTTGTTTATTTTGTTAGTTCCAAGCCTAATCACTTTCATGTGGGTTGGCGCTACTGCTCAAAAGAGCTGTCACCAAGTTGATTTGTCATCGTGGGTTTGCTGCTCTCACCTCCTATTCAACTGTAGTTAACAGTAACTTCATCTCATAAGTCACTGCCAATCCTGATGGCCTTTAACCCCTCAATTTATTTTATTTCATTACTGTTCCAAGCAGTTAAGGTGAACAATTTTATTGAAGAGAGGGCAATTTGTTTTCAATATATCCTTGACATTTATGGAAAACCTTACCTTTTTACTTTCTGATTGAAATTAGTGCTCGGTTTCCCTCAATTTTAAAAAGTGGATGTTATCTTACCTTGCATTATTTTGTACATTTTGTGTGTTACTGGGATGCTATTATTTCTAAACTTTAGAAATTGGATTACTTTTTTTCTTGGATTGATGTTATATTGTGACTTTCGCCTGTTTTCCACCTGATGTGTTTCTGAGGCAATTTTATTTTAAAATTGTTTTTTTTAACTATAAATTCTTTGGGAACTGTATCTAATTTCGTTTATTTTTTTAAGTCCTCATTCCTTGTTTTTTTTAAGTCAAATTACATCAAATCAATCCATCTATGTAATTGCTACCCACATCCTTTGGGGCTAGGGTATGCAATGTTGATTCTCTGTACTATAATGAATATTTTATTTTATTCTATATTTTGTTTTAAATGAAATATATATAACTGTCATTGTGTTATAGTGAATATGCTTAAAATTAATTGTGATATTTAATTTCAAGTTGTGTTTTTTACGCTGAAGCAAGTTATTTCCTAGTAGATACTCTCTACACAGATTATAGTAATCTTATTGGGATTCTTTAGTCAACTACTGGAATAAATAGCCGTTACTCATTTTATAGTGTATTAAAATACTTATATATATTTGACTATTTATTAATTTATTGCATTTTATAGCTGATAATTACTGTGATGTCATATATGAAGAAAATCTACTGTAAATATGGTCTGACTGGATAAATTCATTTCTTGTTTGTTAACTGTGATGTCATATATGAAGAAAATCTACTGTAAATATGGTCTGACTGGATAAATTCATTTCTTGTTTGTTAACTGTGATGTCATATATGAAGAAAATCTACTGTAAATATGGTCTGACTGGATAAATTCATTTCTTGTTTGTTAACTGTGATGTCATATATGAAGAATAGAGAATGCGGGTAGTGTTACGCAATTTTTGAATGACATGCCCTCTGTGAGCCTGCTATGGTTTTGAATGTGTAGCTAACAGATGTGTTAGCTTGTAATTAAATCTTAACGAGGAATTAAGTCATCTCAGATTAAAATCAAGTATTTTTATTGCGAGGAAGTGGTTAATATGTGATATTTTGACTTATAGTTTAAGATATATTTGGAAAACTCTGGATTAAATTTGTCCAATTATAACAGATTATGAGACCGACAAAAATCACCATTTTGTGCTTAATAAATTCTATAATTGTCACGCTAACTTTATAATAAGATACAACGGAAAATAAAATAGATCTACGATCGACGAACTGTTCCACACGACGATATTGCAGACATAATATGAAAAATTAACAATATGAAAAATGGATGATAAAGTTTGGAAATGGCAGGTACATGTTTAGGGATATACAGTATATATTTGAGGTGAACTAGTTACATCCTCACTCACCAAAATGAGTCGTTTATATTGAGTTATTCAGGAATTTCTCCCAAACTTCACCAGGGCTCTGCCCTGGACCCACAAGGTAAAAACCAATCCCAATATAACTGATCGATTGGTGCCCCCCTCCCCCCCCCGTTTCCTTTATTCCTGGTGGCCCTTACTGATCCAGTTCGACAATGTAAGGTGTATATACAGTATATACCATAATAAGTACTAAGAATTTTCTGGCACATAAGTGAATTATAAAAGGGTTAATCGGCATTCTTATTTGGATTTTACTTGTCTGAAATAGTTATTAAGTTAAATTAATACATTAGACAATGGTCATTATTATTTATTAGAAATCTTTTGTTTTTTAACAAAAAAATATTTTATGCTATTAAAATTGATGGTTAAAGGTCAAATGTAATGGATTTTTTAAAATTATTTTTTATTATT
>PXIH01S0031974.1:2203-15081 GCA_003024985.2 Euperipatoides rowelli
AAAATTAAAAAAGAAAGGATTTGTTTAATGTTTTACTGATTTTGTTCTTTTTTTTTTTTTTTGGTATATTTTCTCTCCGATTTTAATATATTTTCTTTACAGTCCTAACCTTACTATAACCATGAACCCTATAGGATAATATAGAGATGAAATAATCTTTTCCTGAGCACCAATCTAGATAAGTTCAACTTACTACCATCTGCCATATTGGTGGGCAGATAATGGAATTTGACCAAAATTAATAAGTGAGCTACAAGAGCCTATTAATGTAATTTAAAAAAAGCTACAAAACGTTAACTAAAGATATACCTTTAATACATGTCTTTCTGTGTAAAGGTTTATGAAATATCTGATACAATTTTTAAGTTTTTATAAATCATCAATATATAAAATTAAATTGAATTTATATTGATTATCTGATAAATAATTGTTCAATAGCAAACCTCTTGATCAGGTTCTTCTGGATCATTAGAACTTAGAAGTCACCGATAAATTTGTCAGTTTTGCATTATGTAAATGAATTGTGTTTGTTTGTTTTGCTTGAAATGTTTCTTGCTGCACTTATGTAAATTTCTTAATGTGGTTCTCTTTAGAAATTTCTTCTGGGAGCAGTGCCAGTGCAATTTTTAAATTAAAGGTTACTTTTAATTACTCATTTGAAATTCAGTGTTTTTTTCTGTCTTCAAATTATTATTTTCACTAATTTCTAGTTGTCAATCATGGAAAGAGATTTGTAATTAATATAAATAAATAATATGACAACTAAATTAAAAATAAATAATATTTATTTATGCAGATAAATAGAATAAAATGATACACATTTAAGAAGCAATGACTTGGAAAAGTCAGCAATAATTGATACAACAAACAAACAAAAATAAAATGACAGAAATTACAAGATAATTTACATAAATTTCTTGTAATTAAACAATTTAAATTCTTTTAGCAGAAATAATTTGAAAACAAATATTTAATAAAACAGGAAACATTCCATGCAATCTTTTAGTCAAAACTATTCAAAATTATATCAACCATAATTAAGAACAAACTTAGAAAATATATGATGAAGTAAAATAAAATTGGAATGTTTAGATTTCTAATTATATTGTAAGGCTGGTGCCGCACTATGGGATTATAACCACACTGAATGAAAGAGTAACGCTAGTTTGCATTACCGAATAAGCCATTCAATTCGTCTATGTTTTTTAATTTTGTTTTTAAATATTCTACATTAAAATGGACAGTAACTTATATGGTACTGTAATCATATAGATGTTTCATACAGTACTTGAAAATATTTGTTTCAGCTCAAAAATAATAATAAGTAATGTGGATAAGTAAAAACTTCATTATTTCTTTTGTATAAATTGTTTAGGTCGAATAGATTTTTTTTAGAACGTATTAAATAGATAATAGCCTATTTGCAACAATATTAATGTTATAAAATTGGGACATTCGATAAAGACAATTTATAATTAAAAGCAAGTATTCTTTCAGTTTATTTATTTGACAGTTTATGAAAAAATAATGGTGTAGCCTATCCATCTTTTTATAAACTAGTACTCTTATAAAAGTCTTATGCAACTTTTACTAAAATGTTTACACAAAATCAAATATATTAACTGATATTACATCAAATTAATAATTAAACTATCCAAGTTTGAGGTAGATTGTGTTTGTGAGGCTAATTAAGGTCAATTCAGCTTGCTGAGACAGGAATGAAAGGAACTTAAATTGCTTGTTTGGTGTTATGATCGCAAACATAAATGGATTCATTCATTAAACCAATACGTTCAGTCAGACTAGTTTCACAATCTGTCAATTACATGACAGATTGTGACCAAACAATCATAAATATGTAGCATACTGACAATTAAGTAACTTTCAGAGATCCTAATATGAGATGTAGACAATGGAAAATGTTTAAATGAGGGTCTCTATATGTTGGATCTAAAATAACGTAGAGACAATGATTAATTTTGTTAACACACAGTTTTCTGCAATAGGTTCTAGATCTAATTTTGGGCCAAAGACTTATTGTATGTAGTGAATGAACGTGAATAATAATAATTTTTATTATAATGAAAGTATAAGATTTTGTTCTCTGGTATTGTAAAACTTTACTAATCTTTATTTATTAGAGTAAGGCGGGTCATAAATTAGTCAAGTAATCTTGAACAAATGTGTTATAGTATAATCATGTAAGATTTTTTTAATTATCTAAGGAAATTTGTATCTTAAAACTTAAGATATTAATTCTTTTTCTAAATCTTTGAATCATTTTTTTTTTATTCTTTTCAACATTTTCCTTTATTGTTTATGTTTTTATATGAAGATATGAAAGCTTTTACCGTTTTAAAGATCTTAAGTTGACATTCATTAATTTATTATTTCATCACAAGTCACATATTTTCTTATAGTTTAATGAAAGTAAATTTAATTATAATGTATTTGACATCAACCCAGCAGTAGTTGCGGTCAGAAAGTAACAAAAGTCGTTGCGGTGTATCTGTGAGATACAGGTGTTTATTTTCTCTTTTCTCAATATTTAATCTTTACAAATCAACTAAATATAACATTTTTTAAACTTTGACAATTGTATATTCTTAAATGATAGTTTGATGCAATGTTAGTATTTTAAAAGAATATATAATAATTTGAAAAAGTGTGAAAAAAAACATTATATTAATAGTCGTGGTATCTGATAGATACATATCTTATTAAAAAATATTAATAATGACACATTTAGTAAGAACAATGCATTTCATGTAGTATTGTTTTGCTTCAATCACTAAAATATGTTAGAAAATATGAATATTAATTAAAATAATATAAAAAAGTTACGTAAGTTGTCACGGTGTATCTGTCAGATAAAATTACATAACCAAGGTATCCCTTGCCATCACAGCATCGCCTAATTTACTGAAGAAAAAAACTCATTAATTCAAGCACATTGAAGGCTGTATAATAGTCTAGCTCAGCACGTTAGCTAGAATGACATGATTGAAGATGAAATAAGTATCTCAGAGATACAGTGACTACTGCAGGGTTAAATGGAACATTAACTATTAGTTAAATTCATTGTTTAATTTTTAACGTGTTTTTGTGTTTTGTGTTAAGTTAAATAAATCTGCATTTGTTCTTGCTTTTTTATGATATAAATTTTATCAATTATTGTAAAAAAAAATATATTAATTATAAAACCACTTTAGGATAAAAAGTAATTTAAAAATCATGTTCATAATATACTCCTTATGGACATTTTTTATTTTTAAATAACATAATTTTGCCTATTATATTTCCACCCATTCCTTTTGTTCAGAAAAAAATAAAGGTAAATGTGATCATGTTTTTACTCTTTAGGGTTTTGATAATTCCTATGAAGTAGGATTTGAGTGCCTTCCATGTGCAGAAGGCTGTGATGAATGTCAAGATACAAGTCCGTGTATTCTTAGTTTAAGTTGGGCACAGCGGACGGCCATTCTGGTGGTAGCCTGTATCATTATTGGTTTCTTGCCTGTAGTTGTGTGGTTCACTTTCAAATTTGCAGATGTTAAGGTAATGTATTTTAATTTCTATCTTATCTTTGTTTAGGATAAATATACATAAATCATTTAAATTATACAATGTAGAATTTCAATAAATAACTTTTAATAATGTACAAAACATTTGTTTTTAAAGGGTGGTCCACCTTAACAATTTTTTATATTATTTGTCAACTTAATTAGGTATAATAAATATCCCTGTTATTTCTAATTATTATTTTTTATACTAAATTATGTAAAGTAATAATTGGAGTTATTTATTCTTGCTATTAACGAACAAAATGATGTCATTTACACTGTCACATGACATAGCTTTTCTTACTTATTTTATAAAGATAAGCTATTCTTAATCATTTTACAAATAGAAATGTTAGAGAAAACTAAAGGTGTGGTTTAAATATATATTTGTTTCAAGCAGACTAGATAAGAAAGGCTTGTTATCTTATGAATATGTGGTCATGTGACCATGTCAATGATATGATGTTAAGTTTGAATTTCTATGTGTTTTAATATATACTTAAGAACATATTGTTATATAATGAATACATGGTCGATATGACTGATTGAAACATGTTAAAATTGTCATATGACAGTGTCAGTGACATCATATTAAGTTTGAATTTTTATGTGTTGCAAGATATAAGAACATCATGTTATATTAAGAATACTTTGTCATGTGACAGTGTGAATGAATCATGTTAATTTGTCCAGTGTCTGTGTCAATGATATCATCTTCAATTTGAATTTCTATGTTTTAAGATATAAGTAAGAACATCTTGTTATATTATGAATACATGGTCATGTGATAGTGTGATTGAATTATGTTAAGTTGTCTTGTGACTGTCAATGATATCATCTTCAGTTGGAATTTCTTAGTTTTAAGATATAATTAAGATCTTATATAATGAATACATGGTCATGTGAAAAGTGTGAATGAATCATGTTAAGTTGTCATGTGACAATGTCAATGACATCATGTTAAGTTTGAATTCTATGTTTTAAGATATAAATAAGAACATTGTTATATTATAAATACATGGTCATATGACTGTGTGAATGAATCATGTGAAATTGATTACATCTACTTCAGTTAACAAATATTATCAAGAGAATTTGAAGTAGTAGACTCTTTTTTAAATCAAATTTGTGATTACTGCTTTAAATTTTTAACTTGAGATAATTACTATACTCTTACAAATAATGTTATTACTATTTTAGCATGATTCATTAATATAATGAGAGGTGAGATTGTCTTAAAATAATATGTTTCTTCTTGAAGTTTTACTACATTTATTGTCTTAACTTGCTTCTGCAAATTGAAAATTACAGATATTAAATTTAGGCAAATATTAATAAATGTAGATCTCATGTTTATTGTGAGATTTGTTATCTAAAACTTTTCAAAACTGTTGATAAAAGTAAAGTTACACTTTAAACTTAATCGTAAGTTGGAAATAATCATCTGTCAATTAGTGAATTAGAGTTAACAAATGTTAAACATTCAATAAATTCATATCAATTTTAAATAAAAATAATAATTTCATTTTACAACCATTTTTTTTAAAATATATGATTCATAATGCAATTATTGAGTTGATAGAAATGTCTTATTCCCATTTATTGATCACGAAACAAAAAATTGAAATTAGGATATTTATTCCAACTGATTTCATTAATTCCAAATTCAATTATCATAAATTGTATTATTTAAATTAATAAATTCAATCTTAAATTTCAAAAATCAAATTAAGTTTCAATAATCTCAAAGATTGTATTACTAGTTGACATAGTCCAGCCTGTAGCATCAAAATTAACCAATTTATCTTACTAATATGAAAAGATATAAACCCCAACATTTAACACATTGAAAGTAAATGAAGGAATTGATTTAAGAGTTATGATATGATTTCTTTTAGATTAAACAAATAAAAGATATGAACAGGACAATTTATAGAACAGTAACGATGGATGAAAAAACCCCGTATGTAATGACCCTTAGCGGCAGTGTTGCTTTTATTATTTTGTAAATGGTTTCATTGGTTATGTTTAATTATAATTTTTATTTTATTATTACCTGACCAGTTTATACATTTAGCACTGATCTGTTGGTACCCGATATTACAGTGGAAATTATTATTTAGTAGCAATGTGTTTATTCCTGATCAAATATCGAGGTGATTATCATGGCCTGTTGATTTACCATTTGTTATATGTCTCAATGATTCTTATTATAAAGGAAACGATTATCCATAATCCTGGATTTATCATGGATTTAATTACTTCTTTTGTTATAAATATTATGATTTTCTGAGAATTGTTGGTTACAAAAGATCCATCTTGTCTTCAATTTACTGAGCTATTATTATAACATTTTAAAATGGCAATAACTTAGGGAACTTGGCTATTTAGAATATCGTAGCTTCATATAATTGCATTTGATGAATACCATCTGGACTGTTCAGACCATTTTAACTGAAATAATTAATTAAATCTTTTAATATTATAACAAGATATAGTATTAATAATTCCATCTGGTGTATGACTCTATCTAATCTTTAATAGCTTTGATGTTATGGTGGTTTATCATCTTGTCATCAGCAATTCTCAATTAGCCTACTTTTTCTAATCAAGTTATATTATTTAGAAGTATTGTAAATAAGACCCATATCCTTAGAGGCTAGGGACTTATATTTTATAATGAAAATTGCAATAAATATTTTTTTATTATTTTGAAAGTTGATCGCTAATATTGGTTGCACAATCTGCTTTATAGCTATTTATTATATATATATATATTTAATAGCTGTTTTTCTGAGTTCATTCCATAAATATAGTAATAATAATAATAATAAACATTGGATTCTGCAGTTAAGCAAAAGATACAAACAGAAGATGCCCATTACATTGTTCTAAACAGTGCAGAATTTATATAGCAGTAAAGATGGAGCAAACCTTTGATTCCACAGTTAAGAAAATAAAAGATACAAACATGATGTCTATAACAGTTCTTTATAACAGCATAGAATTCATAGAACAATAAACATGAAACTTTTCAATTCCACAGTTAACTATATGAATTAAAAAATGTTGTCCAACTGGACTGGCAGTCCAGTCCAGTTTTATTTTTGCTAGCAGTCTTTTTTTATTATTATTATTCATGTGCATTTTCAAAGCACAAAGACAAAGGAAATGTTAGAGTTACTTAGTGTTCAAGTAGCTCTCTGGTTAATTTCACTTGTGTTAAAATTTTATTATACAATGCTGGATGTTTTTTATTTAAGTATAAGAGCCACATCTTGGCTTTTTTCCCCACTTATAAATGCAATTTAAATTGTTGACAAATTATCTGCTTGTAAAAAAAAAAATAAGAGGTTTAAGATAAATTCTTTCATTTTTGCAATATTAGTTTCTATAAATTTTTAAACATTCTTAACATTGACATTTAGTTTTCATAGTTAATTTATTTGGACATGTAAAGTGACAAAAAGATATCCCAGAAAGAAAAACTATAAATTTGATATTATATTGTGGATAAATTCTATAAAAAAAAAAAACTTATATGGATATGTTAATTATTATTATTTATTTATTTTTCTTATAAAACATTAAACAAATGATATATACAATATTATTATGCTATATCTGCTCGAAAATTCTAAATAATTTAAATTATGTACCTTTACTCTATATCCATATACAGTAAAAGCTTTGTTATCTGGCAGGAATGGGAAATGAGGCATATTGGTTATCAAAATATTTTGGTTATTTCATTTTACACAGATTTATTGCATGAAAAAAAATTCCATTTATAAATAAAACCTATAAGGTGATGCTTGGTCTAGTGAGTAAGACTATAAATGTTGAACAATCTCATACACTGTTGCTTGTATATTTAACATACAAGCAATGGTGTATGAGATTTTTAAAAATATTTTGTCTCACTCTATAAAATAAAAATTTCCAATATATTAGTATTTTGTAGATGCAAATTAGATTTAAAATGTAATACAAATTCTTTACTTTAATATACATGTAATAAACTTACAGTATTTTTAAAATCTTGATTTTAATTATTGTTGTTTAAAAATGAAGAAGTGAAATATTTTTAATTAAAATGAAACAATCTAATTGGAATTTACAGAAAATAAATCTACACATTGATACATGTAAAGAGGAATGTTGATTAAGCTGAAAATTCACTTCCAATAAGCATGAAATATTTTACTATCATCTGTGAATTTGGATAGTTAATTAATGACAGCTGAACAAGTGAGGAATATTCTTCAGATTTTCTTGATAAGAAATAATCTCAAACAATTCTTCTCCAATTTTTATTGACAGAGTATTATTGAAAATACTTGTTAATCAATTTAAAAATCAACTCGATTCTTCCTTGCTTCTGGAACAATTTAAGGAAATTCTCACCTTTTATGTAATAAAAAAATATCTCATACACAATTGAATTAAAATTAAGTTAGAACTCGGTAAAGCATTTTGCTCAGTTGTCTTTTTTATATATAAATAGATGGATAGATTTTTTTTTAATGGAAAGTTAAAATATTTGTTAAGAATGTGGTTGTAATTTAACAATACAGTGATTAAGAACACAATGTAGAATACAATATTGGTTAAAATCAGCATAGATTTTTTTTTACAATTGAATAGATGATTTGAGAGAAACTCTTCATCTCATAGAAGTAAATTGTTGGAAAGCTTGAAAAAACTTCTCTAAAACTTTATAAATGATCTAATTATAATTTCTATTGTTTTTTAGCTTTTATTTGGTAGCGTATAAAAAAATTTAATCTTTTTTGTTTTCATTATGAAATCTTTAGACATGTAAAATAAATTATTATAATTCCTCAGTGTTTTTACAATGCAATTTTTAGGCCAGTCATAAATTTACTTTTTCGGGGCTGTAGGCTGTCTCAAATAACCGATTCAACCTAAAACCATTGAGTATTCTCACATCTCCAGGAGATGTGAGATTTCTAAAATAAACAAAAATTTCTAACTATACTTTTATTATGAGTGAATATATAATATGTAGCTTGCCTTTGTGAACAAGGTGGCATAGTTAACCAAATTCGGAAAATAAAATGGAGATGTTGGTCCCAAATGGTTGATTTAATTGTCAGCATGTAATGCCATTATATTAGTGGTTTAATTACAGGGTCATGTCATGGTCAGTCTGAAATTTAAATACTAAAAGAAAAATATAATATATTTTAAAAATTAAAACCAGTTTTTATATCAATATGATATATAGTATAAACAATTATTCTGTTTATTTGCAGACTAAGATATTTGAAGAAAGAATAAATAGTCTCTTTGTTCTTGACTCTTGCTATCAGTTTCTTAATAGTAATAGTCTCCATATTGCTTTTGGGGAGAATACAACACTTAGATAAAATATGATACAAATTATTTCTATAAATTACCTGAAATATATTACAATTTTATTTTTCATAAAGCAATATTCTAATTTTATAAAGTTGATATTTAGTTCAGAATACAGGCAGATTATAAATTTTGTCTGATAAAATTTAATACTTCAGCAAGGCATTCTGGGATATACCAGATTTACATCATTTGTAATAAACATAGTTTAATTTTATGACATACAGCAGTTCAGAAAAATAAAATGTTTGAAAGAAATTTTATCTGGAAATATTACAGAATTATTTATGATGAGTATGTTATATAAGCCAATCAATTATATTGCCCCCAAATTATAAAATTCAATACAATTTTCATGGTTAATCAGAATTTAAGACAAAAATAAATTAAAAATTATATTGAAAAAAATATATATATTTTAGTTTTTAATTGAAAAATTAAATTCTTCTTTTAAAATAACATCTGGTTAAATTTACCAGGCAAGATTAATAAAACCAACAAGTTTTAATAATACAAAAATCCCTTCAAAATGAACTATACTACATACATGTTCTGTCTTAGAGATGTTGGAATCATAGGTATGTGCTGTAAACTTTCATCTGTTACCCTGCATGGGTAGGTATATGTATCAGATCAGCAGGCATCAAACTATTGAAGATATTAATAAAATATCAATGATAATTTTTCAGCAACTTAAATATTTCTTGGAAAAAATACAGTAAAAATAATGAACAACATATCATGGAAATAATAATTTCAAAATTGAAGCTAATAAATAAGTTGTTTACTGAAGTAAAATATAAGGAAACGTGAGTAATAAACTGGAAAAAATATGGAACTTGAATGAATGTAATAGACAGGTACAACTTTGGCCATGTCTAACAAAATAGTGTAATGCAAAGATGCTTGTGGTCAAGCTGGTATTTCAACAATATAGTAATAAAATCATAGATAAAGCACAAAATAGCATTAATGGGATAAAAATACAAGGATTTAATTTAATTGTTGCATTAAATAAAAGTAGTAATATAAAGATAAATATAGAAGAAAAAAAATAATCCTTTTTTTTTTCTTTTAACGCTTGGCATTTGAGTTTTAGCCACTAGTAGTTGTTTTCCTTCTTTTCTTTCTTTGCCTCACTTTTCTTCCAGGATGGACCCTGGCGTAGCCTATCTGGGTTCCTCTTCCAGACTTAAGAATACTGTATTTTTCCTTCTTTTCTTCCCCCTAATTATCTTCTTGGTTTTTCTGAAGATACACTGGTCAAGTGTCATCGTGCACTGCATACCTTCTTCTTTCATCTCCTTGTTTTCTGACTGCATTCCCTTCTCATTTGTCTTGGGGATCACCAGTAGCACAAGGGTTCTACAATTACACTTGCCTGACCAGGGCATGCAATTGCCAATCTTGCTTCATACCTCTTTATCTCTCCTCATTAAGCTGGTCACCGGCCTTTACTTTGTCTGAGTATTAGATTCGGCTTATAATTACATTATAAGTTTTTTATTAGAAGCTCATACTTTAAAGAGTCATAAGATTATAGTTTAGTATACATTGGGATTTTTATTGAATCCCCAGAAGAAGTAGAATAATATTTTTTTTTTTTAAAAAAAAAGACTCTTTTTGTTCTTAAATTATAAGGTATTATGTTTGTTCTCATCTTAGCCAGAAGAAGTACCTAGCAAATCTGAATAATTGTTAAAGTATTATGTTTAACCTGTTTGCAAAAATAATAGAGTATTCTCATTTTTTGGAATGGTTCTTAGCGTTGGCTTTGCCTCGGGCCTAATAAAAATATTTATTATTTTTTACGAAGACAATTTTCATATCACTGGCTTCTACTTTTGTGTTTTCAAAACTGGAACTTTTAGGGAATTTTTCACTCTTTTCCAAATTTTTATTGAACTGAGAATTGTCAAAGTGTTGAATTGATAGTAAATATAAAGTATAATACATTTAGTTGTATCTTTGAAAAAGAAAAATCAAAACATTTCTTTTATATCGTAATTTTCAACCTTATTGTTTAAACTAATTTATAAATCAAGAAAATTACAGGACTTTTCAAAATTTAAGATATTATTAGCTTATATGGTATTTTTTTTAAAATTAATAACTAATTGTACCATAGCTCTGTGGGGCTAGTCGATTGGTAAGCAAACACCACTCTGCACTCTGGTGGTACAGTTTGCTACCAGTTCGAATCCCGGAAACCTTCATTCTCTGATAAAATATTTCAAGTCTGAGATGTTTTATTCACTGTATTGAGACATGGTTATTATTTGATTCAAATGTTTTTCTGCCATATTATGTAATATATATTCTGAAAATAAAAGCAAGCATTTTCTCTCTGTCAGAGGAAATTTATTTTTATATAAAAAATCTAATTGTGCCATATTTTTATTTAAAATTTCCCACAATCCAAGAGCAGAACAGGAAATAGTACCAGAACTCTTAGCTTATATCTACTACCCTTGAAATGGTTTTAATATTTCTGTAAATTAACAAAATTTGAACAATCATTTGAAATGATTTTAAAAATGTTTTATTGATATATGCTTACTAAAAGTGTTAACATTCCTGGAAAAAAAATATAATTAATTACAGATTATTTTGATTTCATAAATTACCCAAATAATTGCTTTTGCATTACATTCTAATAGGTGTGATTCTCATTTCATATTTTGAGTAGATATTTTTAAAATTGTTTTATTTTGCTACATACAGTAGATCTAACAATATATCCTTTAGTCAATGAAATACATCTCCAGCTTGTTTTTCTTTTTTCCTGCTTTCTTTTTTGTCATTTTTATTTTTAAAAATTTATTTTATTTTTGTTTTTAAATCATCAGCCTCCAGCTTGTTTCTGTATTAAATGCCTCATGTAGACACTGATCTTTTACAGCAATTGGCTGATGTAACAAACACACAGCTGTATAGCACTTTGTCAGAGTAGAAATAAACAATACATTATTTAGAAAATGTTTTTAAGCAGATTCTAATGATAATCAAAAAAATTAAAATTCAACATTAATAATAAAATTAATAATATAGTTAGAAAATATTACCATTTGAATAAGATTTACAAAACTACTGACAATAACATAATAAATTTTCCATCCAAATTTTGGAAGATTTAATTTTTCAATGTCCGTCATAATTTTATTATTCTATTAATTATTCATACCTGCAATTTCCTTGATTAAATAATTCATAGTTTCTTTTAAGAATTATTGTAAAAAATAAAAAGACTTGGTAAAAGAATATAAGATAAATAACTACTTCTCCAGTTGATTTTTTAAATTCAAGTAAATTTAATGCTGCAGTTTGTGAAGCCCCAGCAGGTATAGTAAATTAATATCACTGGGAAAAGGAAAATAACTAAATTTATAAATAAATGTAATTGATAATGCATAATATAATAATTAATTTTATACACAACAGGAGCTGAATACTGCTAGCATTGATATAATATTAAAAAGATTTCTTATTTTACTTACTTGTTGATGTTTTCCTATTAAAAGTAAATGAAGACATCCTTTTTGCTGCAATAACAGCCTATCAGGAGTCAGGACACAGAGTCAACTTGACTATATTTCTACCTTGAAAGCTTTTCTTCTTTTTTTTCTTTCTATAATCACATATGAAATTTTATCTTTTGGTTTATGACATACTCATTAATTATTCTACTTTTCATATACTGTAGAGGCTATTGTAAATTTGAGATTTGACTTAGTATAGAAATCTAGCTCGAATGACGGATATTTTTTTTTTATTTGTAATTAGTGGCTCTTTACCTCTGAAATATATTTTATTACAGATTAATTATTATACTTTTTTTTTCTTAAGTGACTCTGCCCCCTTAAGACTTCATTAATATCAAAAGAAGAAACACAATACATTGCTCTTATTCTCCAGAGTACAAAAATTATATAT
>PXIH01S0032014.1:4139-17374 GCA_003024985.2 Euperipatoides rowelli
CATAGTTTTGCCATCTACTGGTGGAAGTAACAAAATTTTGAACAACAAATGACTAGAAATATTGGCTTTGTCCCTTTCATGCCACTTCTCCCCTACCCCCCTAATTAGCATAAATTGCTTATTGTGATGTCATTTTCGAGTTTGGAAAAGCCTAACTTTGGAAATCTACGTATCTGAGTACCCAGAATGCATTGCTGTCGTTTTTTCCGATGATTTCCGTAGTTTACATTTTGGAGGGGGCCCCTAATTAGTATAAATTGCTTATAATTACATCATTTCCGAGCCAAACTTCGGAAATCTATGTATCTGAGTACCCAGAATGCATTTCTCATGGTCCTGATGCATTTGGGAACTTTTTTCGAAAATCCAAGATGGCGTCTAAGATGGCGGCCAAAATTTTTATTTTTATTTTTCAATGGGAATTTGTTCAGGGATGAATTCTGGGTAATATGTGATGTCATACCNCTGCACAGGATGATGCGCCATCGACTTAGAGCATTTTTTAGTTGAATATTTCTCAATCTAAAGGGGGGGGCCTTAATGTGTGGGCATGCGCCCAGCCCATCTCCGAAGTTAAGCTTATAGATTTAGGTAGAGTATATGTATGACATCATTTTCCCTCCATCAGATTTTTTTTTCTGACATGCGCAGTAAGATTTTTTAATGACTTAGAAATTGTCTAACTGGCTATGTTGGTGAGGGGGGTTACACCCTACCCGAGGTTTTACGAACTCGATTTTCCCAAATATTAAAATTAATTCTATATGACATAAATCTTATCAAATTCATCGATACAACGATGTTTTTATTGATAATATCGGACATCGATGTTTTGGCAATGAGCACTAATTGATGTTCAACATCGATGTTTTCTGACCTATGTGCCCATCCCTAAACTATACAGTAGCCTATCTAAACATAAATTCATAGAAAGGTCGAAGATTTTAAAAATGTGCAACTCGTAAAACACATCCTGGTTACAATCTATTATATGAAGGGGTTTTCGGGGAATTTTTCAAGCAATCATATTATTAGAATGTTAGAATGCAAAATAAAACATTATAGCCTACATCTAACATAACATCCAATCTATTCTAAATCGTTGTTAAAATTTAGAATACTGATTAGGCCTATGTGCAGTTTTAATTGAGTCGTTTCGCTGGCTCACTTAAATGTATTAATTTTTAGATTTTTTTTTTTTTAAAGTCAAATTTACATACAATTAAAAAATATACAGTACATTTTGTTTTTTCTGTAATTTATATAAAATTACCGTTCTCTTATATTACTTATTATACTTTTTTTATTTGATACTTTTACTTAATGCNACAACATGCAAGAGTGGAGAGCATTCTGCAGAAGAGCCAACATTGGAAAATAAAACTTCTGTTTACAGTCCTATACAGACTACCAGTGATGAACAGGATAACCAGATCCAAAATGATGTCACAGTGGAAACTGAACCACAGGCAACACCAGTGAAGACCAGTCGAACTGGTAGGGTGATCAAGACACCCAAGAGACTTGATCTGAGACTGTAAATTCATCTTAGAAAAAGGGGATGTCACGAGACCAGTCACATGATTCGTGATGTGAGATTAGCAGACGATTGATGCCGCTGTATCAATGTCACAGTTGAACACTAAGTTCTTGTTTAAAAGTTGTTATCTTAGATAAATACTGTTTCCTAATTATCAATAGTTTGTTAGTTATAGTTAATAAACCATGCAGAATTCAAGGAAAGATTGTTTCTGTCATTATCTATATTACTAAATTACACTTATATGTCTGTTTGTTATTATACAATCCTAGACTTTGCACCAATCTAGACCAATTTGGCATACTCTCTAGGACCCAAGGCAAAATATAGCTTATTAATAAACCAGGATACACCCAGAGATGTTAGGTCTCTAGACCAGGTCTTGATCTTTAGACCGTTGTGAGACCATAAATATGTGGTCTTCGTTTTATATTGGTCTCAAGATTCTTATTCTCGGTATCGATATTCCAGAGTGCCTTCTTGATCTTGATTTCGGCATTTACATTTAATTTATTCTAATGATTTTTTTTTAATAATTTTTTATTTTACTTGCAACAAAAAAAATATAACAGGTAGGCCTATTGTGGAATTGGCATTTTAAGATTTTCAAATTGAAAAAAAAAAGTTAGCAATAAATAGTTTTCTGCATGTTCCAAATGCAAAGGAAACTTAAGCAAAGTGTTTTGACATTATTATTTTATCACAACTAAAAAGTCAGAGTGAAATATTTTTATATAATGTATGGTTTCCTATTTTCAGTGAAATTAGTTCTACATTTTGAATTTTAAAATTTTTAGGTTGCTGATGTGCAGTGAAACCATTTGAAAACATATTTGTTTAAAAAATGTTTTATAAAATGTAGGCTGCTTTTAGTGTTTGAATGATATTTTTATAAATTTGAACAATATGCTCTGGTCTTGGTCTTGATGTATCTGGTCTTGATCTTGGTCTTGATAACAAGTCTGGATACACAATTGCTGTTTATTAGTTGGGATAAACACATGAATTTTTACATTCTATTTCTCATAAACTTATAGGCTAGACCGATCTAGACCAAATTTGGCAAAGTTACTTTCTAGGATCCAGTGAAAAATATTGGCTATCATTAAATCTGAACACACCACTGCTGTGCATGCGCAGACAATTTTTCTTATAAATTGGAGTTAATACAAAAAATTTTCATTTGGGAGAAGCCTGGGCAATCTCGGGTACATAAAGCAAGTAGCCTAGCCTATAAATTACAGTTTTATTTAATTTATTTTAAAACACAAACATCTTGCCCACAAATACCCATAGTTTTATGATGCACAAGGAACCTAGAGATATATATCTAGCCTAGGCCTATGATTTGATTAAAAAATATATATACTGTATATTGTGAGTCATCATAAGCTTAGTGGCCCTTGCCAACAATGTTAATTACAAACAGAAAACGTTTATTAATTCACGTCTGAAATGCCACAGCTAAGAACAGCAGATGTCATAAAGCTCCTGAGTTGAATGTTGCTCATAAATAAAACTATTTCGAGAGTGTGGTCATTTCTGTGTCTTTCCCTATTGATCAATTTGCTAATAGATTGACCCGACTCAGGTCTTCTTATTCAGCCCAGTGCTGAATTGGTTTTCTGTAAGTGGGAAAAAATATCAAGAAGCACGTCATTCGCTTAAAGTGTTTTACTTTACTATAAATTCTTTCATAAATTATAGAAGTTTCTATAGGCCTAGGAGTGATTGAAAATTTCATTACTGGTACCTGCTCGATCACTTTCACTATGTAGGCTACAGTATATCACACTATGAAAAGTATTATAGCACAAATCACTTTGAAGAGGTTAACCATTTCTGTTCTAGTACATCATTTGAATCTTTTAAGGGCCATATACAGTATCTAATATATAATTTTTGGCGCACAGTTAACATAAAGAATATTATTGTAAGATAGGCTATATTTCTAAAATAAAAATTAGAATACACTAATAACACTGACTCACATGAATATCAAAAGGCTCCAGTCCAGGGGCGGATATAGTGATTGAAAATCCCAAATCTTGAATAAAGACAATGTCATCCTCAGATTCATTTTTGAGATCTTCTTGGGCTTCTGATGAACCATCAATAATTGAGGAGTCTGAAAGGAAAAATCAAACAAGATAAATAGAAATGTCATTAAAACACAAAGCTAGCTAGAAAAGCCAGAAAATTTGTAAACAGAATTTAACAACATTTTATTTGTTTGACTGGCTAAATTATCCAAGCAATGCTGAAAAATAACAATTTAACTTTAAGTTTCTAGGAGTAATACATGAAGTAGAAGAAAAGGATTCTATAATGGATTCAAATTTAAAATCACATGTAGGCTAGATTAGTAGAATACCTGTGGAAATTTAAGAATATCCATGACAACTTCAAGATTTGATTATTTATTTAGAAGACACTGAATACAACAAACAGAAGTGCCAAACAACGGTTATCCTGATTAGTCCCAAATTTCAGTGTTTATGCCTACTAAAACTTCTCAGAATTTAAATGTGTAAACATTTATTTAATAATTTTCTACATAGCCTACAGTACAATCCATAAAACTAAACAAGTTACAGTAAATACAACATTTAAAAAAATTACCAAATTCAAAATGTCATTATACTAATTCTCTTCTTGTAGGCCTATTGCTGAAAGTCTGAAATTGCATGCTTGATATTAAGAAAAATGAAGGATAACCTGCTAAGCTACCTACTCATTGTAAAATCTATAATTTTGTAGAACAAAGAAAGTAGGCTAGGCCAAGAATGAGTGCAAATTTAACCATAACTAGGCTACTTTTTATTTTTGCTTCAAAATGCTAAAAAACATAATTTTTCCACAAATTGACATGACTAATAAAATATGGAAATTGATTAAAATGTTACAAGAAATCAAAGCCTATAACGAAACATACATTAATCAAGGCCCAATAAAAATTTAAAAGTGCCTAATCAAAAACTTTGCATATTAACCAGCTTGCTTCAACTTTTTGGAAAAAAAAAAAAAAAATTATATTTATTTATTTTAATAAAAATGAGATTTTATACTATTGTTTATATTTTTGGAATAATGAATACATCATAGGAAAATTAATTTCCTCTGTTTTTCTATTAGAATAAATTGCATTAGTCAAGGAGATGTTAAGCCTTCTTCCCAGACAACACAGTACGAACATAGAAAATCAATTCTCCTTAAGCAATACTCAATAATGAGCTAATGACTCATGTCTTTCTCTTAGTTGATGCAGTGAATTAATATCTTGCTATGTTTTCTGTATTAAGAAGAAATCTATAAGTTTACATCTCTGATGACAAATAGAGCATATACAGTAGAATTACATGATTATATGCAAAGCCTTGACCAAGCCTAAGAAGTATATAAGTATAACTGGTTTCAGAACATTAAGTTGTGTTATTTATGCTATTATCATCATTTTAAGTATTGAATAAATGTTAGTTAAATCAACTTGAGCTTTTCGTTTAGTTCGAATATCTATACTACGTGGCAACGTTATTATTTCCACACCTCAATTCTAAGAGGTTATGGGCCCAGGAGCCCACTAAGAATAGGTATCGTCGAAAAGGGATAACGGATAAAGAATAAATATTTTCTTTTAAATGTTTGAAGATAAATAATACTTTTCACAAGAATTAGATGAACAAAAGAATTATCACGGAAAATAATCTTAACAATAAAAGGCAGTAATCGCAAGTGAAAAAGAAGACAGAGGGGCTAATCCAAACTAGATTGTACCAAGTTCTAATTGCATTTAATAATCAATAATAACAATTAATAATTAAAGGAGGGAAATACTCAAGCGCATAAATTAATAATATAAATAAGNATATATAACTTAAAATATATTTTTTTAAATTTATTATTTAAAAATTTTAAAAAAGGGCACCGAAAAAACCTCAAGCCCAGGGTGCCCAGAAGTTAGATCCATTCCTGCTTGGGCTGATTGTGTCATTCTAACCTGGCTAACATTTAATCAATAAATGAGAAAACTGACCATATAAAATAATTTGAATAAATTGATAAGCTATTCAGTTAGATGTCATAGATCTGCATTTACAAATTTTTTAGCAGACTAAATTATATTTATGCATTAAAAAATAAAGTTTAATAGAAAATAAAAACATGTTACAATAACTTTTAGTTACTTCCTTAATAGGCCCATAGGGCCTAAACATTAAAAATAAATTACCCACTTAAGCACTTCAATATACTGTAAAAGGAACTAATTACTTTTATCACTATTGAAAAAAGTTTTAAACTCAATCCTTTTACTCAAGTATTATTTCACTGACCAAGTCTCACATAGGATGTAATGATTGTTTATAAAACCAAAATTTGATATTCTTTTTAACAATAATTTAAAATCACCTGATGTAAGGATTATTATTAAAGCTTAGCCATTAATTTATTAACTATCATACTATAAACATTCAATTATACTATTTATTATTATTAATCTCAAATGTTATCACCTAGGCCTATGATTAGTTCTTTAATATTCTAATATTTTTACATCTTTATAGAAAAAGAAAATATACAGTAAACCTCCTCACATGCAGAAAAAATTCCAAAGGTCAATTAACATGAAGAGCAAGAGTAAATATAATGTGTATATTAACAGATAAGAAATCAGATACAGAAATTCAAACAGATAAAAACAGCACATTCTAAGTCTATAATAGAAAAATTAAGCTAGGCTATTTAAAGTTTGCGTTAAAATAAATATATTAAAAGTGTCTAAATTATAAATGCTTGGTATGTTCTGACTAGTATCCAGATGATTATGACCCTTAAAAGTGTGATTTTAAAAAGTATTATTATATAAAAAAAATGGATGTATTAAAAAAGCATGTGTGTTTGAAGAGTTTATTTCACATTTGCTCATTTTACTTTGGGAGCCATATTTTATTTTTTTCACCAGGGCCTTTGACACTTTGCTGCCATTAATAACTAAACTAACCCATCCAAGTCTCAATAATTAAAAATATTGGAATAATTTAATCATCACTGGCAACTCACACTTACTACTTAAAATATTCTATCCAATCACAGGCAATCAGATTTGTTAAGACATTTTAGCAAACCCTTAGCTCCCCTCTTACCCTCACTATTAGGCTATTAGCCTACATACTCATTTGCTCCACAATAGAATCGCCATGACAAAATGGGGGCACTTCACAAAATATATCAAGAAAAATTTTCTCAATAGATATTTTATGATCATTTTAACTGAAAATAAACTATAAACAACTATTTGCAATTATGCTTACTATATAAACTATCTTCACTTCAAACCAATAAAAAGGATATTATTGGTTTGAAGTGAAAGAAAGTTTATATAGTAGGCTAAGCATAATTGCAAATAGTTGTTTATAGTTTATTTTCAGTTAAAATGATCTTAAAATATCTATTGAGAAAATTTTGCTTGATATATTTTGTGAAGTGCCCCCATTTTGTCATGGCGATTCTATTGTGGAGGAATAAAGTGGTATTGCCATGAATGATATAGAATTGTAAATACAATTTTATATCATTCATGGCAATACCACTTTATTTCCCCCTCACCTACCACATTCCCATAAAGAATCTCAATTAATTCATCGTTTTGCCTAATCCACTCGTACACAATGTACAAACAAACTCCATACTTTAGAACCATGCAATGAAAAACCATGTTCCAATATTAAGCTTGACTGCATTCACAAAAATTAAAACCTAAACGCCTCTACAAATAATCAACCTTACTAGCTACAAAAAATAAATAGACCTACAGTATATACAAGCAATCACATTTTTTTTGCCAATTTATCCTTACTATATCCCCACCTATACACTTAATTTTTCTGGCAATGAGAAACAAAATTTTTTGCTATATTATTTTTTATATCAATCAAAATTGTATGCTGTAGGCCTACATAAACTAAATTGAAGATTTAAAAAGTAGTAACTATTTCTCCCAGTAGCCTATAGCCAGGGTTGGTTGGATTAAACCACCTTGGTTTAAACCAATTGGTTTTTTAAAAAAAAAACCAATTGGTTTTTTTTTTTAAAAAAAAAAAATACACTGCTTTGTTTTATTAATCACATTTTAAAAGGTCTTACTATACAGTACGGTAGTATGTTTTTACTATTTCCAGCCCTATTACTGCAACAATAAGATGGCTGCTGATAACCAGTATCACCAATCAAAATGTTCAAACATGAAAATTTAATTAATTTGAAGCTTTAAGAATCTATAAATGTAATTTTAGACCTTACATTAAAAAAAAAAAGTTTTTCTTCAATTAATGTCCAGATTTTCATGGACCTATAATAAGCAGGATTTAATTNACAGTATATATATTATAACGATAATAATTAATTGAATAATAATAATACTTTTGTTACCACCAAACAGGTAATACAATCGTTATAAGAACGGAAATAATTAGATTAGATTATTAAATAAAACGCTGGATACCATTAATTTAAAACTACTTGGTGGTTCTTTATTTAACAGAGTTAAAAAGGTAAAGCTGCAGCAGCATACAAATAAAGCATAGAGGACTGGCCCCCATCAAAGTTAGTACCGTGGGCCACCCCTCTAGGACAAGAATAAAATATGTTCATATCGTGTGGAAGTTGGTCCCCGTCATAATAGTACCGTGGACAACTTCCCCAAGCTAAGATAATCAGTAAGGATAAACGAAAGCCTTTTTTGGCAAAAATGCATCACGCATTTAAATTACAAAATTACATGAGATAATTAGCATTAGTCGCGCATTTAGATACGCAGAATCGTTTATGACGTGTTTACCACCTAATTAGTAAGCACATCATAAACAAAACTAAATACATTTCAAATGCGCGAACTAATGTGTACAAGTAATAAATACTAATTACTAAATTTCAAAACTACAAAGTATTCTTATACTCCCTCCCCCCCTGAAAAAAAATTGACTTCAAATTTTAGGTTTTACTATTAGAAGGGAAAGATTAACAATATTTTTTATATTTTCTCATAACAAGAAATAAATAATAAAAAAAAAATAATTAAAAGTTACTTTTATAAAAAGTCCGACTTCCATGTTGTAATACATTGTATCATCCATTTACTCCGGAAAATGTGGCGAGAAAAAAAGTAAATGTTCGGCATTCTTTCCTTCTAGTTTCCAACCATTGGTTCAGGAAAACATCGCTACTTCTTGTATTCAATGATTGGTTCAGGAAAAACATTTGTATTTTCGTTGACTTTTGTTTGTAAAATGTTCATTTCACATGAAAGCGGGGAAAAATATAACACAATATAAAACGTTCAAGCTGGTAGCCATGAGACTTGACATCTGTGAACCTGTCATGGAGTTAAATCCAGCGAGCTCTATATATAAGACACTGCGAGAGTGAAAAACAAATTTTAATGTTCAACATGAGATAGCAATTTGCTTAGGGATTGTCCGATTTGGCTTTGTAATTACGCTGTAATGAGAGAAGAAAAAAATTGTACCAGATTGACGATTTTAAAATATTAAATTTTGGCTCTAGGAAACGGCGCTGTTATGATTTTCTTACTCTCTGTACTTCCGGTATTCTCTTGAATTTGGATAAGTAAAAGCTTTAAGAATGACAATTATATTGTAGTAGGCTACTTCATTTATCACTTTATAAAAACAGTTTTATCTTACTGTAAGTTGTTTGCTGGAGGAGGTGGAAATATTATGGAATGTTGTTGGCAAAATTACTATGATACCAGCGGAGCGTGTTTCTTTTTTAAACGATTTCACTCATTAGGGCCTCAAACCGGCCTATTGCACCAATTAAAACGATAAAAATTAATTGAATAATAATACTTTTGTTATTAATAACCCCTGTTTGTTGCCACCAAATAGGTAATACAATCGTTTTAAGACTGGAAATAATTAGATTAGACTATAAATAAAATGCTGGATACCATTGATTTAAAACTACTTGGTGGTTCTTTATTTAACAGAGTTAAAAAGTAAAACTGCAGCAGCATACAAATTAAGCATAGGGGGGCTGGTGCCCATCAAAGTTAGTACCGTGGGCCACTCCTCTAGGGCAAGAATAAAATATGTTAATATCGTGGAAAAGCTGGTCCCCGTCATAATAGTACCGTGGATCACTTCCCCAAGCTAAGACAATCAGTAAGGATAAACGTAAGCTAGGGCTCTCAGGTGTACCGGAAAACCGGTATTGTTACCGGTTTTGAGTCTTCAATCCCGGCGTCCCGANTCTTGAGAATTTGTGACCTATTATCCATGAATATACCCGTACTACCTTTAACGTGCACAAAGACTGCCTTATTGAAAAGTGCAAGTACATACGGTACTTCTACTAATTTATCAATCAGAAACTAATTATCATATCAACCAAACAGTTGTGTATTTGGGACTAGATAAAATAGTTGTAATAAGGTATAGTATAATTCATTATAAGTGATTAATGGTTAACAATTGTAAACACAAATAATGGTAATTATGGGCGAGAAACTCCTAGTTTCACCCATATAGCTCAAATCAAATTATTGAGCAGGTGCAACCAGTGGTGGATCTAGGCATTTTTGTTGGAGGGGAAAAGTTGGCTTCTGCAGCCCCAGATTTCTAGACATTTTTGTCATGGGGGAGGGGGGTAGGTTAAGTTGGCA
This sequence comes from Euperipatoides rowelli, assembly GCA_003024985.2. Lineage (NCBI taxonomy): Eukaryota > Metazoa > Onychophora > Udeonychophora > Euonychophora > Peripatopsidae > Euperipatoides > Euperipatoides rowelli. The sequence goes on from PXIH01S0032014.1 coordinate 14,360, forward strand.
TCTGCTGCCCCCCCCCCACCCCATTTCTAGGCAGTGTTGTTTGGGGGCAAAGTTGGCTTCTGCACCACCAACACCCCAATTTCTGCGTGTGTTCTCTTCCCAACCATTTTTTTTGGCTGTAGACGTTTTCACACTCATATTATTTTTTAAGATGGACAACTTTGTTAAATAGGCCTACCTACATTTTTGGTTGAGCGCCCTTGACGACATGTTTTTTCTTCATATCAAAAACTTAATACAGTATATAGCCTATACTTATATTTTTTTTAACTGCAAGGTCCATTTAGCTGTCCCACGCAGATGTGATGCCAGGGGCAGTTGCCTCCACTTGCCCCTTTCTAGATCCTGCTCCGGGTGCAACAAGCCTTCTTAATTTAATGCTTAAACTTAACAGCATTATGTTTAAGCATGGCTATGTATGCTAAAAGTTTGTCATTATCACTGGCTGACTTATTACTCATATTTTGATTAATTTTATCCAGTGTCAGATTGAATTGTATTCATAAAATGTTGGCTGGTGGAGTCATCATTAGCCTTTATTGCTTCTGTATTTTAAATTTCCCACTGTTAAAGTAACTTACGTTATTGATAAAAAAAAAGAAAAAGCTAAATAAGGCGGTATTATCTTTTTATACATCTCTAAAGCTTTCGACCAAGTGAGTCATCCATAACTGGCATCAAGAATTGTGAGTCTCTTCGGTCAGTCTAGTCTGGCGAGGGTACTTGTCAATTACTTTACTAACAAGATAGTCTATTTAAAGCATGATGGGTCGTTGTATGAGCCTATAGTATTGAAAAGGGGTATTACTCAAGGGGTCTCCACTGAGCTCAAATTTATTCGCCATATATATTGATGATAGGTAAATTGAATAGTTACAAATTGCACTTGGAGTTTGATGATAGGGCATTAAATATCACTGCTTTTACGTTTGTAATTGTAGCTATAACAATAATACTAAAGGATAGATGATCTTTAAATCTTGTTTAGTCGGTGATTGATGAGTTTTCTCGTCAGACGGGCTCTACATTTAATGCCAACAAAATCTTTGTTTGGCAGCCTTGCGCTGATGTTATATCAACTTTCTCATTAGTTAGGCCTGGGAAGATTTTGGGGATATCCTACACTTTTCATGGTCACTAAGATGGAAAGTGCAAAAGGATCTCTTGGAACAATTTAAGCTTATGAGTTTGAAAATACTAAGTAAATATTTATCAATAAGAACAAGAGTCATGACTATTAATACATACATTTTCCTGAAAATTAGTTTTTATATACCACATGTCAGTTTCACCAAGAGTTTGGTTAAGCAAGTAAATACTATCTGCAACAAAATATAGTGGCGTACAAGATTGGTGCCGATTGCGAGGAAAAAATTGTTTTTTTGCCTATGCACTTAGGGGGTATGGGGCATGACTTAAGACAATGCTTGGATGAGCTACTGTGCCTTTTATCAGCAAGCTTTTGTCTTTTTGTTAGTTGAGCCCACTATTTCTAGACTGTACTCGTGCTGATAGCTCGAAACTTGAGCGCATACAATATTTATTTTTGCTATATATCTCACAGAAATTTCATCTAATACTATTAGATTATCATATAATGCAGTTTATTTCGTATACCTACACTCGAATACAGAAGAAATATTGCTTCNCTCAACTAAAATTAAGTCAAATCATCCCAATTGTATCTTTTCTAAATTACTATTGTAATCATTCTTGTTACTTCTATTAAAATTAATGTATATCCTTATCCACAATAAATTGTTAGTAGGGTGAAACCCCCTACAAAAAAAAAAAAATGTCCCGGTTTACACTCGATGAAACCTGAGAGCCCTAACGTAAGCCTTTATGGCAAAAATGCATCACGCATTTAAATTACAAAATTACATGAAATAATTAGCATTAGTCGTGCATTTAGATATGCAGAATCGTTTATGATGCGTTTACCAACTAATTAGTAAAAACATCATAAACTAAACTAAATAGGGCCTGCATTCCAAATGCGCGAACTAATGCGTTCAAGTAATAAATACTAATTACGGTACTAAATTTCCAAACTACAAAGTAGGCGCTCAATATTCACGTGTACTGATTAATTCTAAATAATCATATCTTAATATACTGTATATGTTGCTAACACCGTTCGTGTGTATGACGAATAAAAAAAGTTATAATGCCAATTTTTGATTAAGGTTAATTTAAACAGCAGCGATTTCACTATGGATACCATTTCCTGTTCTATTGTCTTAGGTTCTGGGCCAGTCCCATGATGCATTGCAAAAAATCCAAGATGGCCGACTTCTGTTTCCTGTTTTTCTGATGCCCCTCCTACTCTGGATAAACTGGCACAGGATGGCGGATTTCCATTTCCTGTTCTATTGTCTTAGGTTCTAAGCCAGGAAATGACATCCAAGATGGCTGACTTCCTGTTCTATTGTCAGGTTCTAGACCAGAAAGTCACATGATCAGAGATGACTTCCGGTTCCTGTTCGATTTCAATATGGATACCGTTTCCTGTTCTATTCTCTTAGGTTCTGGGCCAGCCCCATGATGCATTGCAAAAAATACAAGATGGCCAAATTACGTTTCCTGTTTGCTGATAGATGTCCCTCCCACTCTGAATTAACTGGCACAAGATGGTGGATTTCCGTTTCCTGTTCTATTGTCTTAGGTTCTGAGCGTGAGCCCCATGACGCATTACAAAAAATCCAAGATGGGTGACTTCTGTTTCCTGTTGTCCAATAGATGCCCCTCCCACTCTGGATTAACTGGCACAAGATGGCGGATTTCCGTTTTGCGTTACATGTAACGCAATGGGTACCCTTGTTATGTTGAAAATAACTCTTTTGGAATAGTTATTTTAAACAAAAGTCTCTTGGGACTGAGTTTAGGACAGTATATTATTCAATTAATAGAGTTGATCAACTAGATCAGGGATGGCAAATAGGATTTGGTCAACGTGCCAAAATTAAAGAAAAGTTGATATCATTTTGGCCAGCGTGCCGAAATTAAACAAAT
>PXIH01S0032030.1:7611-19626 GCA_003024985.2 Euperipatoides rowelli
CCATCTATAAACAATAGGCTGATAGACTAGCAAAAGTACCTGCCATTACTTGTGCAGTATTAGCCAGAAATGACCGGGTCCTTTTAAACAATTTTTGTTGCCCAATATATTTAATAATCTATGTTTATCCTTGAAATTTCCCACATCTGGCTTTTCCTGAACCAATATTTCCTGCTACTGATATTTATCACATACAAGTTCTGTTTACACAATTAACATTTAATCCTTAATATTGCCCACAGATGGTTTTACTCAGACCCAGAAAAGAACATTTTGGCAGGTTTATTTAACAATCATCTTTGATCTCTATATTAATCTAACTGCTCAAATGGTACCAATCCAGCATTGACTGAACCTGGATTTCACAAATCCCCAATCTTTTATCTCCTTGTTTGGTTTTGCATAACAATCAATCATTCATCCTTCTATTAATTAATTCTAATGAATTCATTTTTATGGATAAAGATCTTAAGTATATTATAATATAAATAAAAATATTAAAATAATATCTTGAGATATCTTTGAGAGAATTCAAGAAACAATATCAAATATCTATAGTGAAAATTAATAGAAGAGAACTTACAAAAGTCTTATGAACGTATTTTGGCAATTCCTATCAAAAATGAAATTGTTGTCCTATGTTTCTTAGAATGAACATGGAAAGGTGTTTTCACTGGTCAATATATCTTTGGGAAATAATTGAAATTACTAAAACATTAAAATGTCTAGAATTTTGCAGGGTCAAGCATAGGCTGGTTGTGTTTTTAAATGTAGTATCATTCAAGATTGTTTTTAATTAAAAACTAAAATAAAATAATATACAAATTTCATCTACTATAATGTAATAACATTCAAAGCCATTAATAATTAATAAACAAAAGGTTTGTTCTATTTTATCCAATAGTAATATTGGCATTCAATAATTTGTTAACTTCTTAGATTAAATCTTACTTTAAAGTAAATTATAATGTTATGGTCCAAATATTTACCAACTTCATGATCTGTTTAATGGAAAGAGATTCATTTTATACAGGTAATGTCTTTGTTCTAACATTAATTATTGATACTGTTATGTATATAATATGTGCTAGCTTCCACAAGCCACTTGTATTGTTTTATATTTGAATGTTATAAACTCTGTTACTATTACTTTAGTCTTTAGCTAGATTACTTGTTATATACATATATTAAACTACACTTTAATGGTTTAATCTGTTGTCATGTTTCTCTCATTCACAGACATAATAACTGGCGATGTAGGATAATATATACAATATATATATATATATATATATATATATATATATATATACACAGTATATTTAAATCCAATGCCAACTAGCAAAATTCTTGGACTATCAAGATTCGAAACGTTCAACGGTAAAAATACCAACTGGAATAGATACTTCCAACAGTTAAAATTTTATCTCACTGCTAACAAAACTCCAATGACAACTGACGACTGTTTTATCTTTAATCCGAACTCAGACTTTTAATTTACTTTGTGATTTAATTGTTCCTGAACTTCCCAGAGCAAAAATGTTACCCAGATATTTAAAATTCTTGACAATCATTTTTCTCTTAAGCTTGTTTCACGTGTCGAACGCTTTAAGCTTAGAAAAAGAAAACAGCAGCCAACTTGAAACTATCACCGAATTTGTCGCGGCCTTACGCAAATTATAATTGTGATTATAAGGAAGATTTGGATATACACCTCGAAGACCAATTTGTGTTTGGACTCTCAAATCTCGACATCCATAAAAAACTACTTGCTGAAGATGAAAAATCAACTTTCAACCAGCTAATACAAATCGCTACTGTCATGGAAATGACAACAATAGATTCTGCTTCTCTCTCACAAACACAGCCTTCTCTAGAAAAAGAAATTGGCAAAATACAGTGCACTACCAGACAAAACTTCTCTAATGTAAACAATGCAGTTCCTTACATTCTTTGTTTACTTGTAAATTTAAAGACACTATTTGCCACTACTCAAAAAAAAAGGCCATATCATGTCGATCAGTAGAACCATGAAAAAAGTTTCCACAAATAAACCTACAAATAATTTTAGGAAAAAACTATCACTCCATTCAATAAATTTGACCGCAGATATTCAGACAGATAAGGAAGTAGACAACCTGTTAGTACTTAAAAGCTTCGACATTAATAATGTAGAGGGCATTCTGTTGAACCTTTTTTTTCTTAACATGAAAATAAATAATACTGAAATTAAATTTGAATTAGATACTGGCACCTCAGTCTCCCTGCTCCCCCTCCAAATTTTTAAAACAAAATTTAATAATATTAAATTGGAAAAGATAAACATTAAGCTAAATGCTTTCCAGAAAATTTATTATTCCGGAAGGGAAGATAAAAGTCAACATCCAATGAAATGATAAATGTGCTACACAACAAGAATTATTTATCATAAATAATTGCTCAACACCCCTCTTAGGGTGCACTTGGATACAGGCGCTCAATATTTTAGAGAATAACTTTGACACAAAAACCTTAGCAAACCAATTAAATAATATTGAACCAGATAAGCACATAGTTAAACTACTAGAAAATTTTTCAAATCTTTTTTCCACGGAATTAGGCTGCATTAAAGATTTCAAGGTACACATTAGCACCAAAGAGGGCTCTATTCCCAAATTTTTTAAACATAGGCAAGTACCATTTGCCTTATTCCCCCACATTGAGAAAGAATTAGAAAAGCTAATCAAACAAGATATCTTAAAACCAACCTAACTCGCTGAATGGGCAGCCCCATCATCCCCATCCAAAAGAAGGACAAAACTCTTAGAATTTGCACTGACTATAAGGTGGGACTGAACAATTGCCTAGAAGTGGATCAATACCCACTGTGTGTGATTAATGATATTTTAGCTAGACTTTCACATGGTTCTATCTTCTCAAAATTAGACCTTTCATAGGCCTATCAGCAGTCTTGGTGGATGATGCATCCACACACCTTCTCACTATCAATACACATAAGGGTATATTCAAAGTCAAAAGACTATCCTTCGGCATCACCTCCACTCCAGCTGTTTTCCAACAACTAATGGATAAAATACTAAATGGAATACCAAATACTACCTGTTACCCAGCCTAGGCATTAAAACACATCTAAAGGACTTGGAAATATTCTATGAAAGGCTAGAAAAAAACTTGAATCCAACTAAAAAGGGATAAGTGCGAATTTTTAAAAAATAAAATCAAATATTTAGGGCATATCATCAATGCCCAAGGCATTCAACCCTCCAAGTCTAAGGTTGAAGCCCTACTAGATCACCAGATCCACAGAACGTCGACCAACTTAGATCACTTTTAGGACTTAGTAATTATTACAGGAAATTCATTCCTAACTTATCCACAATTACCACCCCCCTAAATTACCTATTATGCAAAAATAAAGCCTGGCATTGGGACCTTAAGCCAAGGAAGCCTACCAAAACATTAAAAAACTGATTACAGCACCCACCATACTTACACACTTCTCCCCAGACCTCAAAATCATCATCACTGCAGACGCATCACCAACTGGGCTAGAAGCCATAATTTCCCACTTGAATCAAGAAGATGTTGAATGTCCCTTGGCCTTCACCTCCCGTACCCTCTCCACATCCAAAAAAACTACTCACAAATCGATAAGGAAGCCCTAGCCATTATCTTTGCTTTAAAGAAGTTCCACCAATATATTTATGGACAAAAATTTACTCTCCTAACCAACCACCAATCACTGACACATATTTTTGACAAAAGGAAACACATACCTGTTTTAACAGCAAATAGACTGCAATGTTGGGCAATAGGCTTATCTGCATATGATTGCAACATAAAGTACAGACCCTCCAAATTACACAGCAATGTTGACACCTTATCACGCCTACCATTCCCACTTGAGGAATCTTCCATCAACTCTGTACTCGAACAACCTACTCTCCTAATTGCCCAAATATAAGATTTTCCACTCACACATAAACAAATTGTCTTCAAAACTTTAAACAATCACACCCTAAAATTAGTCCTACAATACACCAAGACTGGTTGGCTATGCAAATCCCCTCCGGATCTAAACACATACCTCAACAAAAATGAAGAGCTCACCATACAGGAAGGATGTCTCCTATGGGGTGATCGAGTAGTAATTTCCCCTAAACTACACAACCACCTACTGGAAGAACTACAGAAAAATCACACCAGGATTATTCGTATGAAGATGCTCAGAATCTCTATTTTGGTGGCCCAACTAGCCAAGCCCTGGAAACAGGCCACCATAGAAACGATCCTAGAACCCGTTACTTACATAATAAACCTTGGGGAAGGACGCAGCAGCAAAAGACACACCATCCAACTGTGGGCACTTTCACTACCTATCCCCCAACCCAGATACCCAACTAGAACTCACCAACCACTACTCAGATTCTAACCTCCAATCTAAGAAGGGGATGATTGTTATGTATGCAATAACATACGTGCTAGCTTGCACATGCCTCTTGTATTGTTTTGTATTCGAATGTTATAAACTCTGTTACTATTACTTTAGTCTTTAGCTAGATTATTAATGGTTTAATATGTTATGTTTCTCTCATTCACAGACATAATAGATACAATGAATTTTTTTTGGATCATCAAACACATGTATTTCTATTTACCAAACATTAGCCCAGACAAATATTTTCTTATAACAAAAGGAGTGTTTGAATTGAACAATGGTCCTGTTGCCCAAATTACCTTATAATGTTCTTTGATTCTGATTATATAAGGTTGTATTGTTTTTCTTATTATATAATACTCACATAAGATATGTTGAAAGCTGTCATTTCCAGTTCTTCTCATTAGATATTGATTATTTGTAAGATCTATGAAGTTTATTTTCATTAGTCTCAGACTCTAACCAGTAGGCAATATATTTAACTTAAATTTAATTATAATGTTTTTTTTACTTCTCTTAAACTTTTCCCTCTCTCAACCAACCAGTGATATATTTTGTTTAATACAAATTTAAATATTTTGTAATTAAGAAAAACTTTTTCATCTATCACTGTTTCAACTTTATAATAATTGTTGACCTATGTTTTCAACAATGTCTTCTTTATACATTTTGTAAGTTGACACATTTTACTAAACTACACATATTGCTGAATATTATTTTTCACATAATTATACATTATCACCTCATTCAGTTATTTAATACTTATGCAACCCAAACCAACCACCCTTCTTCAAAACAAAATGATTCTTCATGGCTGACAAGTATTTAAACCTTCAAAACATGAAATTTTGTATGATCCTTTCAAATTTTTTAATAAAAGTATCTGTTTTTTTTTTTGTTTTTTTTTTAAAAGGGATTTTACCCTTTAATTTATTTACATAAACATAAAAAAAAAAGCACACAACATTATTACACTAAAGTATTACACTTACATAATACAAAAATTTTAGTCTTTGAAAACCATCTTCATAAATAAAAACACCTATTTAAGATTCCATTCATTGTAAGATTGTCGTAAAGTCAAACTGTAATATACTTTCTATGAAAAGTACTTAACTTGTCATTAAGCCATTTCTTCTCATACACCTAAAATGTCAGCAAAGCAACATCACTTTTATTGAGCTTTCTAATTTGCTCCATAAAATATGGCCATGGTCTAAACTTAAAGTTATTAAAAAGGAAATTGTTTCTTACCTTCCATATCATGAAGCATATAAATAACAGGAACCATGCATTCAACTTACTCCTTATGAAGAACATAAAAAGAGACACCATATCACTTCCAGCAAGGTCAAACTCGACGTAAGGTCCCATGATGTTCCTTACATTAGCAAAATATGGACATAAAAACAAAATGTGATTTATGTCATCTGTAGCATCACAAAATAAGCATTTAGTGTCTACTTCCACTTTATAATGAGTCCTCAACCTGTCATTAGTAAAGAGAGCCTAATTAGCCAGTTTATACAAGAAATCACACAAATTTGGTGCAATTCTCAACTTTTTAAACCCATAAATGTTGTCTTCAAACACTTTGGCACAATATCCACTTGATCATCATCATGTAATAATGAATGATACATCCTATAGGAATATTTGACATCACCAACCTGATTAAAACTGTCCATTAGTTCTGCATGCACATATATCAATTTAAAAATAGGACTCGTTCTAGGGATCACCAGGGGAGGTGTATCCGTAGGTTTAACCACCACTGTGTGAGCACACTTTTCTATAAACTTATCTAATGCAGAAAATGCATTAGCTCTAGACACATAAGATATTACATCAATGTCATGCAGCGCAAGTTCACCCTTTGCCACCGACCTGCAAACTGTTTCCTTACTTATTGGGATTAATCTTGTATTCCATAATATCTTATTGACCAACGTATATAGCTTCTTTGTAAAGGATTTTGTGAACCTTACATGAGACATGTAGTACATTTTAGGAATCAAGTAGACATTTACTATTTTAATTTTTGTCAGTAAGGAAATATACTTTACCTGCAGCCTCATTCTAGCCTCCTGAAAATAAACCAAAATCATCCCCTGCACTTTCCATCTAAGCACAGGACTCAGAAAGGGATAGAGTAAACCAACACCCTACTAGACAAAGAGTCAGAATAAGCCTTGTCCACCTTGTCCCCAAAGGGAAACCATACATAAGTCTTTTCCCTATTGACCATCGATCCAGTGTCTTCAGCAAACCTATTTATCATATTCCTTACTTGAGGCAAATATCTATGATTTTCTAGCACAATTGTGACATCGACATAAGTGAAAATTGAAATTTTTAACTTAAGTGCTTTAATGTAAATTCCCCTGCCCATCTCCTCCATCCGTTTAATTAACTGATCAATATACAGAGCAAAAAGAATACTACTTAGTGGTGATCCTTGTGTAATTCCTCTTTTAAAGAGACCATAGGAATATAACCTAGAATTCAGCTTAATCATAACATGCTTATTCGTAAAGTATGCAATAAGATCTTGAGCCAATGTAGAGTTACCAAATATATTCTTTACTAACTTGATATGTCAAGTATGCATGATTAATGTTATCAAATGCCTTGCCTATATCTAAAAAGACCATACAGGCATTTTTAACTTCTCAAATTTAATCTGGTATATTGTGGCCTGTAAAATAGAGTGCAATATGAATATTCCTTCCCTTTATGAAAACTGGAACGCAGACAATAAATCAGGTAAATAAGTAGAAAGCTTATCATTCAATATCTTAGCGAATATCTTAGAATCGAGGTTCTGTATATTTATTGGCCTCATCTTCGACAGATCATATACTCCAGACACATCACATTCTTTTTTTTTTTGAAAGTAAATAAGATAAGAGTTTATCATTGGTTTATAAAGAAAACATTTTGAACACCACAAATTGTACAACTGAATATAAAGATGAATAAGCAGGTGAGCCAATTGCTCAAAAATACCAAAACTTACCATGTCCGGCCCCGGCATACAATTCTTGTTTATCTTCTTTAATGCCTCCAAAATATGCTTATAACAAAATTATATATACTCTTTATTCTCTTCAATCTGGAAATAGCCATCTGCCATCTTCACAGCACTTGTATTACTAGTATCCACAAAATTTACATGCAAATTAAGTTTAATAGCATCAATCATCTGCTCATCCTTATACCTCCTTCCATTATAAATAATTCTACTAAATTGCACTGCCTGCCTTTTCCTAAAGAACCTCATGGTCATCATCTAGCAACTTCATAAGCCGACGCTAAAATTTCCGTCCTCAACAACAGTAAGCATTAGCTTGCCTTTCCATTATCAAATGAGATAACTCTCTCCTGCACTTTATAAAGTATGAAATTGCTTCCTTATTTAAATTCATCATCATATTGATGCAGAAATTCAACTCATTAATTCTCGAATTAAATGATGCCATGTAATGGAATGCACCCCCAGATATCAGCTTTGCGAGAGACCTCTTATGCTCCTGCCACCTATCAATTTGAAAATCTCTACCAAACATATCATGACTGTATATAAATTCTTGACCTCTCATTCACCGAAAATCTATATGATGGCAAAATATAATTATGCCTCTGAGCCGGCGTATCTAATTGAACTAAATTTGACATCTTCAACTGAATCCTCGACACCAATGCCGCATGGTCGGAGAAAGACACCAGCTGAACCTTAACCATTGCAGTATTCATACCCAGACCTTTAAGAAATAAATAATCTATCCTCACCGGAGAAGGCCCGTAATGAGTACATATTTTGTCTATATCGAGCTTCTGGGCAATATCCACAATTCCAGCACCTCGAACTAAACACTTCAATTCAGGAATCAGATCAACATCTCTAACATTCAAGTCAGTAGCTAGAATATTATGTTATGACTATTTGGTATGCATTGCTGAATGAGATCATGAACAATACTTTTATTTTCCATAATATTATTGGGCGCATAGTACGATATCAACTGGTATGGACAGGCCTCCATCGTGACGTTAACCACTAACAATCTATCTGTCGCCTTGGAAACCTGTATGTTAGATGGACTCAAGGCCTTTGAAATCAGTATTAAAACACCTCTGCAAGCCTTATATGCCAAATCCTTAAATACAAAATAATATTTTTCAAACATTTTTAGGTTCACATCCATTCCTCTTTTGAGCTTCACCTCCTGCAACATAACAGCATCAATTTGCTCTGCCATTAACTTCTTCAATAAACTTTCTTCTTCATGAAACTATTGAGGCTTTGCACATTTAAAGATAGTACTTTTATATCAGAATTGCTAGCCATATCCAATNGTTCAAATAGACAATCTTCAATCCCACACGTAATGTATATGTCCAAAACAAAATGATAATAAATAAAATAAGTTTTAAAAAAATCAGCATAAACTACAGCAATTCTACGTTCCTTCACTGCAGAATCACTACTATCCAAAAAAAAAAACACACAAAAAAATAAAAACATAACTTCCCTTTTTGATAACTTTGGCCCACAATTTAGCATCCTATCTATTTTGAGATTTAGGAATAAATCTAATTGCATTTCCTAATTCATCATTATCCTCCTGATTCCCAAAATCCATGGATTCATCATATGTAATCTATGCACCTACTCCATTGCTATCAATACATTTCTGCTTCTCCTTTCTAGAATCCTCTTTTAAGATCAAATATGTCATTCCCAACATCATTACCATCCAACTCTTCAGCATACTCATCTTCATCTAGGTACTACCTCTAAACCTTTTGGCCTTTGCTCTAACCAGAAGGTCCCCATCTATCGCTTGCAACTTCTCATCATCCATTTCAATTGTATCCAAAACCTCCTCTACATTAGCAATAGGAGTTTCCATCATGTCATTGCCCCTTAACAATGCATGACGATAAGTCTTCTTACAAATATATAAACTGGTGCGAATAACAAGTAGAGCACCAAAGGTACCTACATTTCCTGTATTATCATCATCCTTGCTACACTGAAAACACAGAAGTCTGCGATTCTTTATCTGCACCCAACCCTTAAGCCCATTCAACGTAAAAATCTGATACGGAATATCCTCAATTTTAACACCATCCTTCAGCAAAAAAGTTTGAAAAGTCTTATGCACGTTGACCCTTATGCAAGTAGGTTTTATAACCACTATCGAACCATAATATTTTAAAATGATAGCCAGCTCCTTTTTTTACCATAGATATCGGCATCCACAACACAGAAAACGTGACAAGGTTAATATTATAGGTTGCACTTGCAAAAATAATATCATTTACCTCATCCTTCACAAATCCACTTTTAAAACTTGTCATAGCCTGCGCACTGTCAAACTGAATATAATTGAACGCCGGATAATCAAGTTTAGTAAATTCCACTAAATTATCCAAAATATTAAGATTCTCGAGGGCTTGAATCAACGAATTAAGAAAAAAAATTTGTGTCTTAAAAATGGCGTTCACACTTACAAAAATGTCAGTGTCGGCTTCGACTAATGAATGATATCTTTTAAAATTGTTCAATATATTTATTTGCTCATTTGAAATAATATTTTGGACTTTACAATTCTGCATCTTTACATGATAGTAATAAACTAACAAAACAAAATTCAAAATCCCACACCAATATTCCAACATACGCACCACAAAACTATATTGCACGTATATCTAATAAAACTACCGTATCGTACAGTCACCATATATATTTTACCAATGCACGATATATTCTCCTTCTTTTCTATAACTGCTTGCCACATTTACAACAATGTCCAATATATCCAAATTATAAACACCAGTAGCAAAATCCCCATAAAGCTGCCATCTTGTATGGAGGTCATGGGAGAATGTTAAATGTACCTGTTATTTTTAAAAATGGTAAATAATCTATAAGCTACATGCCTTGATATAATATGTTCATTCACCAATCTTACCTTTTCAACCCATCCATATGCAGAAAAATTGATTAATTTAACAGAATTAAATATAAGTTGGAATAATTTACAATTATATAATTTAAATAATTTACCTATTAGCCTAATTAAATTAGATGTATCAAATTGTCATTTAAAAAATGATTCATTTTTACAAAAATTGATTAATTTAACAGTATCTTGTTATCTAATAAAGTGTACAATATCACCTTCTGAGTATTATCTATAGGGAAATTCAATCCCAGGATTTTTTATGATTACCTTCCAGGTTTCTGTATCTTTCAATTCTATTTAAAGTTATGTTCCACACATATAATTTCTTGTATTTATTACTGCTTCTGTCATTAACACAAATTGTTGAAATATTTCATATGTGATATTCAATTGTTCCCTCTTTGACACTACAACTATAACATGTCATGCATATTATTTTAACCCTATGAATCTTTCCATATATCCAAACTCTATTGATTTTTCTTTCTATCTTTTTATAAAGCTCCAACAAAAAAAGAGAATATAATATTGAGGATAGTGGTGAGCCTTGAAAGATAGAGTGGTACAAAAAATTCCTGATTTGCATAGATTTGACAGAATTTTGAAATTTTAAGCTTATAAGAAAAATTAGTTTGAACACATTTATTTTTTTATAGCATAAAATAGTGGTCAAAACTTGCCTTTTGGCATTCTTAAAAAAATGTTTATTTGGTGTTTTGTGCCCAACCCCCAAAAATGAAGCAATTTTGATATTCCAAACTTATATTGAATAATTAGTTTGAACACAATATTTGTTGATTTTATATGACTAAATAAATAAATAATAATCAAAATTTCCATTTGATATTCTAATATAATTTAGTCTATTTGAAGATTTGTGATAGACTAAATTATATTAGAATATCACCCCCAAAAATGAAGCAATTTTGATATTCCAAACTTATATTGAATAATTAGTTTGAACACAATATTTGTTGATTTTATATGACTAAATAAATAAATAATAATCAAAATTTCCATTTGATATTCTAATATAATTTAGTCTATTTGAAGATTTGTGATAGTGGAACATCCTCTGCCTAATATCACCCCTCAAAAATTAGGTAATTTTGAAATTTTAAGTTTATAATGAAAGATTAGTTTAAATGCAATATTTCTTGTTTTTATATCATTAAATAAATAGCAAAACTTGACTTTTGGTATTCTAAGATAATTTAGTCTATATGAAGATTTGTGATAGTGGAACATCTTCTGCCCACCACTACACCTCAAATATGAGTTAATTTTGAAATTTCAAGCTTATAATGAAAAATTTGTTTGAAGTAGTATTTATTGGTTTTATATGACTAAATATAATGGCAACCAAGGGAGCATTAAATGTGAGTTCAAAATGGAAGGGAAATTAGTAGGGCATGTGAAGGAATTTAGATATTTGGGTAGCTTGATAATGGAAAATGGAAGAACCACAAAAGATATCCAAACAAGGATAGAAATGGTAAAATCTGCATTTTGTAAACAAAATAAACTTCTAAGAAGAGATGTTAACAAATATATAAAAATGAAGATATTAAAATGCTATGTTTGGTCAGTTTTCTTATATGG
>PXIH01S0032072.1:2692-13284 GCA_003024985.2 Euperipatoides rowelli
ATTATGGCAGCTAAAGCACACACACCTGATCAGTGGGGAATTTTAGTATGTTAAAATGGTGAGAGGAAGGTTTCTGCAAAAATTCAGCTTGTTGCTATTTTTACCCCCCTAAAAAGTCTAATTTGGCTGACTATAAATCTGCCAACAAAATTTACCATTCCCAACAGTCCCTGAAGTTCGGTTTTATTCTTTGGGTTTTCTAAATCTAAGATGGCCTGAATGTGAACTTTATCTGGTTTAATACCAACCTTTGAAAAAATTTGCACCAAATATTTTACTTGTGATACCCGAAATTGAATTTTTTTACTAGTAAATTTAATATTGTAATATTTTGCCCTTTTTTATGCAGTAAACTACTTAACCCCCTTCTATCGACAAGTTAACTAATTAAAACTTTCCATAATTCAACAGTCCAAGGTTCTGCACAATTTGGACCAAGAGCTCTGTGCCCATCGGGAGCAGTTTAGTGCTATGGTGGAACAGCCCTCCCCCCATGGCAGAAGAAGCTCAGATGGTTCCTAAGTCAATCCTCTGGATAATGGATCAAATTAGTTTTGGGATGGGGATAACTACACCTACCAGGTCAGCTTCTAAGAAGGTTGTATCCAGGCAACGCCAAGCCCAAAAACTTGTCGATCTTTCTCGACCCACTAGGAACATGCCTGAAGTTCGAAACATACTCAGCTAGGAACCAGTGATAAATTCCATGACTTTTTGGATAATTAATTGACATTTATTTATCATGTTTTTATTTTGTTTCTCGTTTTTATTATTTTATTAAAATTGTTAAAAGCCTTTCTAGGTGTCCTCATTAACTTAACTATATTCTAAAATTCCTTCATTTTTGTAAATACTTATTCTTTTAAGGATTTATTTCTTTTCATAAATGCATATTCTTTGAATAATTCTTAATTTTATTTTTGGCCAAAAATTAAAAGTCTAATTTTATATACCATACCTAGGTAAATTGTTGTTTATTATTTGTTTAAAGATCTTTTTCGCAAAAAAATACTTGTGAGTAATTTTTTGTTTTCTGTTTCGATAGGCAGAGGGGTGGCAGCTTTTTTCCTGAACTTATCCAAAGAACGCTGCCATTTCTTCTTCTGGCGTTTTGAAGTCTTCAAAGTTATTTAAGTTTATCAAGTAATTTTCAATTTCTTGTTTGTCAATTTGGTTTTGTTCAATAGTAGGGTCATCATCTACATCATCTTTTTCATGTGGAATGGGGACAATAGGATCATTTGGTGTCAAATCGGTGTTATATTAGTGATGGCAGGAATAGCGCTATTTAATTCCTCATCGTCAAAGCAATTTCAGTGAAAGTAGACCTTTAACTCATCAATGTAAACTTTTTTGATATTGCCAGGTCGATTTATTTACTGTATGTGATAATTTGTCATTCCGGATATCTTTATTGCAATAAAGGGTCCAGTGTATCTTGGGTTCAATTTACGATTATGTCCAGTATAACTAGGTACATCTAAGGTGAGTACACTTTGTAATATGTGAAATTCCCAGAGTCTACAACCTCTGTCTTTAGTCCTAGTGTTGGTTAATGAAGCTTCATGCAGGTTGGAAAATACTTCCGACATTTCAGCCTCTAGTCTTTCTATGATGCAGTCGTCTATGTCACTTATTTCTAATTTTTTATCATTCTCATCCAGGTTGTAGTCTGAAAACACATCATATTTATGGAAATCATGGAAACTGTAGAAGGAAACTTCTTTTGTGATCCTATGAACAGTATTATTTATAGACTGCAATATGAAGGGTAGCATAGTGTCCAAATCAGTATAATGTTGATTGCAATAGTGTGAGAAAAGGGTCAGAATTTTGCCATTTATTCTTTATGTTACTCCATTTGAGTGTGGCCAATACATCTTTTGTAAAAAATTATGGTTTATTCCCAGTCTGGCACAAAGTGTGGACATGATATGGTCTACTAGTTTTGGTCCACGATCTGACAAAATGTATTTGGAACCTCCATAACATGTATAAATGGTGTAAATTTAGTCTTTAGCAATTATATAAGCTTCTTGACTTGGTAATGCGCTCAGAAATGTCATTCAAGAAAAGTGGTTGGTGTACGTGATGATTTGTTCCTCCTCTGAGTAGTAATGAACGGTCCAAGAATATTGAGGTTCAATTTGGATTGGCGCTTTTACTCTACTTCTATTTTCTCTTTCGACATTTTTTGCAACTGCGAATATAATTCATAATCTCTATGAATATAGTATCCCATGTGAAACTTCTTTTTACTTTGTAGAAAGTTTTATCTAGGGAAAAGTGTCCCTCAATAATGTTATTGTGGAAGAAGTACAGTAGTTCCTGTACTAAGGATGCTGGGACAAGTATTCTATATGCTGTATATTTTGATTTTCCTAAAGGTACTTTTTTCAAAATTATTTGATTATCATCAATTATAAATTCATTACCTTTGAAGTGTCATTCTTTAATTTGATTTAGAATTTCATTACCGTACAATATTTATCTTTTGCCTGCTCTTCCACCATTAGTTCTACAGTTATTTATCAATTGCTTGTTTCAAGAGCACATGTCACAGTCTCATTTTCTTTGTGATTCTGAAAGAGAGCATGTCAGCAAAACTATTTAACCTCCCAGGAATATGTTCAAAATGGATGTCATTTTGTTGAATGCTTATCATCCATCTTGTCACTCATGAATTAACATCTTTCAATTTGTTTAAATAAATTAAAGATTTATGATCTGTTAGTAGAATGATATTGTTACCATATGTAATGTGTTTAAAGTGGTCTAAGGCAAACACAATGGCCAGGGCTTCCCATTTTATTACCACATAAATTTGCTCCACATGGTTTGGCCTATGACAACCATAAGCTTTTGGCTGTAGCTCACCATTTCCATTCTTTTGTTCAAGAATTGCCAGTATTGATGTAAGTGAAGCATATGTTTTCATCATGAATGGTTTATCAATTTTGAGGAAAGCTAGCAGGGGAATCCTAATCAGTTTTAATTTCAAGGTTTGGAAGGCTTCCTCCGCACTATCACTCCAGGTGATTTTTGTGTTCTTTTTTTTGAGCAAGTCATATAAAGTTGCAATAATTTCAATGAAGTTAGTTTTAAACTTATGGTAAAAATTTAAGCTGCCTAAAATTCTTTGTACAACCTTTTACAGTTGTAGGGCGAGCTAATTTTTGAATGGCTACTACACTATTTTATGAATTCATAAAAGAGTCTGCATTTAGACAGTTTGATAGGCATATTTATACTTTTTAGTGCTGTAAATACCTCATTTAGTGTTTTTAGTTTCTCCTCGATAATGGGAGAGTGAATAATAACAACGTAAAGGTAGACAAACATGTGACCCTTTAGTATAACATCATTTAAATATTCAATCATCACTTTCTGAAAGATTGCTGCCGATGTTACACAAACCTGACACAGTCTAGTGGAAGTATAATGAGCAAATAGAACTGAAAATGCTAATTTATTTTTTAAATTAATTTTAGATTGAATATATAGGTGCTCCCTAGATTTTCTAGTATATCTTCAATCCTCATGATAGTGTACTGTTCTGTCACAATCTGTTTATTTATTTTATGTAAATCAAGTACAATCCTTTTTTCTTTTGAATCCTTCTGTTTTATCAGAAATGGGTGAGTTATATGAGATACAGTATGTACTTTTTTATAATATTAGCCTTTCTAGCTTGTCAAGTTGAAATCTAAGTGAGCCATACAAACTGTGGGGTATATCGTATTTCTCCTGATATATTGGGGTATCATTTTTAAATTTTGGTTCATAAGGGGATATATTGGCCCTAGTCATATTAATCATGATTTCTATTAGGACGGGTTTTTAATTTTTGATTATTTTTTAGTCTTCCCTGTGTGTGTCACTCAAACCTAATTCATTTGTTTTAAACAGGTGGTATTATTCACTTAAATCATCACCATCTTGTTTGTTGTCTAAGAGAGTGGTCTCGCAGCTATAGATTTTCTTCAATTGTGATTGGTTAATGAACTTGTCCCATGCTTTACCATCTCCTAGCTGTAGCTTTACCTCACACTTTTCACAATAATTGCAGCATTATGCAGAGCACACATATTGAATCTTAAAATCATTTGAAATGTCATCCTGTGTTGCATTTTAATAATGCACACAGGATGTACGATGTTTTTATTTAATTTGATATTTACAATGATTTTTGTTCTGGTGATGGTTTTATCAGAAACTGGTGATTTTAATGGCGACTTCCATTGTTTTAATTTTTAACAGTTTGGGTCGGACATAACTTTCGTCCAGGAGACAGTTTTCCACCATAGTATCTAGGAGAGCTAATATTTTTCTCCCGAAAACTTCCACAGCTATTATAGGTTTGTCATGATATGTTGTAACAAATTTTATTATATTGATATTATCTTTTACCATGGTTTGCCTTTATGCTTGGCTTTAGCTTTATTTTTGTGTTGCCTTTTCACCTTCATTTTTAACCACAACTTTCCTATTGATTTGAGAGACTGGTTCGTTAATATTTAATTTTTTGGCTAAGACGTTACTATAATATTTTTCAGAGTTTTATGCCTTACAAATTTGTACTGGGTTATCCTTACACAATAAATCCCAAAGGTTATAGGTAATGATTCTGGCAGATAAGTTGGCATTTTTTCACTAGTAGGTTTTAGTTTTGCAACATTAGAGTCACCATTTTGATTACTAACCTCTAACATGATGCTTTGGATTTATTTTTCTTTTGTTTGTTGGTGGTGTCCATTGTAAGACAGTTTTGTCAGTAGAATTAGGTGATTTTAGTATTACTTCCTTAGATAAGTTGACTGGGCTTGTCTCACTTTACCTATCGAAAGACCATGCCCCAACACTCATGGAACCTAAGAGTGCATAGTGGGGGAGGTTAACGACCCCACATTAGAGTCAGTGGCTACATTAGGCCCATTAGAAGCAGCCTTTTTCTGACAGAACCATTCAATGTGCCCTGTAGCTTTACAGAAATTACAGGTAATTTTTCACCTACATTTTTCCCTGTCTACTATTTCTTTATTTATTCTTGTTAGTTCTGCCATTTCAGCCTTTAAGCCCTCAACTTGTTTCCCTAACATTATCTCATTACTGTCTACTTTTACTGTACAAATTGATTTAGTTCTTTCCTTGTGAAATCTCAGTTTTCTCTCACACTCCTCAATAAATTCTACTAATTTGTTTAAGCTTAGATCACCCTTCCATATTAGTTCAATAGCTAAGTGAGAGGGTATTCCTTCCTTGTACTGCTAAAATAGCATTTGATTGGGTTCCACTAAGGAGCTAATGGGTAGTGGGCCTAAGGGTTCAGACAATGCAAATAATCTGAGTCTGAAGGCTATAACGCTCTCATCCATATAGGCTCTGAATAAATTGCATGTTTGCTCATGGTCAGGCTGTAAGTAAATTAGCTTAATCAGATCAAGTGACCTTTCTTTGATCGTAACTTGCTCCATACTTCCTGAACCCGATAAGTATATAGCCTTGGCTTTACCTATTATTTTCTTTTCTAAAATGGCACAACCTTCACGTCTGGCCATTTGTATTGGGCCCTCAAAGCATGGAACTCGGTGACAAAATGTTCGATACCGAAAACATTGTCTTCCAAAATTTGAAATGTGGTGAGCTCGGATGAAGTGTCATGGCTGCATCTAGCATATAACTCATCAGGTAATTGATATATTACATTGATGGGTGGATTGTTATTTAATTTAGGTATTTCTTGATGGCAACTGCAATTTCAACAGGTCTGAAGTTTTACAGTTTTGGCAGGCAAATGCCTATCCCTTCAATTTTCCTATCACTACCCCTTCAGTTTTAATCGGTTTACTAAAATCGTTACTATCACTAATTCTCAATATTTTTTTTTGCAATAGTATCAGAAAACTTCCTAGGTGGCTCTAGCATTGGGGTTGATACCCTAACTTTGTTCGATAATTCTGATCTTAATTGATCAATAGGATTTCTTAAAAGTTCTATTTGAATATTTCGATCTTCAAGATCTTCCATTAAAATCTTTATTAAAGTATTTTTATGATCTAATTCTACCTTCAAGGCCTCTTCGATCACCAGATTTAGCTTGCTGCCTGCAGGTACATCTGGGGTCTTGCTGTCTCCCTACTCGCTGCCATCAATGCTCAATGGATCAAATAATATCAATAAATTTTCTTAAGACATTTTATAGAATTTAAGAATCATAAAACTTTTTTTATAAATTGATAAAATTTAATATATATGTAAATAATTAAGGTTAGTTTGTGTGAGCCAGAACATTTGAATATAAATGACTGTGCATTACTGCATTACTACAATGAATTCAAAACAAACATGATGAAAATAAAACTTTAAAATGAACTACCCCATCTTTGTGGATGCCACTTGAAGAAAAATTAAAGCAGTTAAATAGTAAAAATAATAAAAGTTTGAATCAAAAGATGCATAAAAATTCAAAAATCCTGTCGCCAAGCCATTTTTCCTTCCTATATGTCAGATATCAATGTAGTACAGCTTCATCAGGTTGAAGATAGTTTATCTTATAGAGTCCTACCCCCCCCCTCCTTTTTAGACTCTATTCTATCATGAGAAAGACTATGTTTTGTAATAAAGTTTATTTAGGTTTCTAACATGATACTTTCTGTTATTTGCATGACTACACTTCACCGAAGCTGCGCCAATGCACTCAGGTGGGAGCACAATATAGTCCTAACAATTATAGAAACTATCTATTAGAAAGGGGATTCCTATTTCTCATGCCATTATTTCATGATACAATAAACATAAACTATCTCTAGTATATATTTATTCATCATATTATAATAACAAATAGAAACTAGAATCATGAATGATTGTATTTACGAACTCACAATGGCATCCGTGCATAGGCTAACCTAGACACTGTGCATATACCGAGTCACAAATACAATCCTAACTAGAGATCATCATTATTATCTCCACACAATGTTTACATAAGGGACTTTTCGTTAAGTCAAGTGAGATCAAACGTACAGAAAAAAAACTCTCAGTGAAAACACCAATTCCATTAAAATTCATTAATACTAACAGCTGTTTACATTTACAACTAAATGTCAGAATTAGAAGGACTAATTCTAACACATACAAATGCAAATCTATTATAAACATCAGTTATCCCAATGAACATTTATATTATGAAAAGAATCCAGTTTGTCTCCATTGCTAGTTATAAGCTCTTACAGTATCTAAAATTAACAGACACAAACCAGAGAGAGAGGCTTAGGGAGTTCTAGCTAAAAAAAATCTAACTAAAATTAACCCTGCTCAGCTTATAGGAATAAGGAGGATAAATAACTATGTTCTTTATTTTTTCTTGGCCTAGATAGAACAGACCAAGTACTACCCCCATCACGTGTTTCCCTAGAAAAGCATCTGAAATAAAATAAGCAAGTCATTTCCATATCAAAGAATTCTGCACACACAAACAGCTTAAATTTAACAATTCTTCATATTTATCCTGTAAAATAAATATTGACAGTAAATTCCATTCCCTTTTGAGAATACAGTAGTATTCCCAAAAAAAATTAACAATCTTACATTAGATTTAATTACACTGGTGCTAAGCTACTTGAATGCTAAGTATAGCCAATCTATGCTAAGTGGAAATTTACTGAAATTTTATTAAATGGAAACTATCGTTGTCGTTGATTCTGAGAAGCTATATTAGAATTTTGTAAAAGTTCGTTTGAAAAAGTCTCTAGGATTTAATACAAATTTGACAACTGTAATTTAATCATAGATTACCTTTATTAGATTTTTGATTATAATTTATGAACAAAATTTATCGATGGGAAGTAATTATATAAAAAAATTCTTCTTGAGTTTCTAGATTTTAATTTAAAGTAATTCGTCAGCAACTGGTAGAATTTCAATTTATTGTATCATTGGCAAGCATTCACATCTCCAGTCGAGATTAAGGAGATGTGATTATTCACGAACGACTGATTTAGCAAATCATCTTTTAAAATCAGTCAGGAGATGTTACTAGACTATAATTCAGAAAATTTTGTCCCCATATCCTCGATCTCTCCAGTGCAGCCTTTCTAATACCATCGTGTTTGCTAAGGTGTCTGCTTTTTTAAGATGCCTTCACTGATTGATTGATACTACAATGACTACTTCCTGCCTACTGACTGATATTACCTCATCTTCCTGTTGGCTCCACCAAGTAAGTAAAATATACATCAGGATTTTGGAATTTATAAGTAATTATAACATGCCTTTGTAAGTGGTTGAATTGTGTATCCTAGATTAATTTCTTGGTAAGTTATTAATGTTTATTAAGGCACATAATTGATTTGCATTAAATAATTCAAGCTTCTTCACAGTATAGGATAATATAAAGATTGTTCAATAATAAATATTATCTCCTTGGTAATAATTGTAATTGAGACATAGATTTGATACTGATTGGCCATACTTAGAAGCTTTTATTAATAAATAAAACAANATTTAAATAATACACTCAATGAAAATTAATTTATCTTTGATAAAGTTATACAGGTATGTTTATAGGTGGAAAAGTATTTATAATTAATTACACTATATAACCATCCTTAACAAAATTACAGTGATTAATAACACATGTCACTCTACATAATAGGCTACAGACTCATATTAAGATACTCTATCNTNNTNCACAGTTAGTTTTGANGAAAAAAATAAATATTTTGTATCTTTTCAATTCATATGTCAGTCATATGTTATGGTTTGAGANTACTGTATTAAATTCAATACANTATTTACAAATAATGTCATAAATATATCTACATTTTAGACACAGGTNCTAAATACTATGTTGCANCCTCTAGCAATATTTCTTTTGAAATAAATGGAAAATAACACCTCTGCCTATAACTCAATAATGACTGTGGATGACAGTTGATTCTTAAAAAATCTCCACTGACAAAATTAATTACCTGTGGGCACAAACAAAATTCATTTATACTTCTAGATCACTCATTATCAAATCAGTAATTTATTGGTTCATATTTTAAATAAATTCAGCTTAAGTGCATTTTGCACCACTTATTGTACAACTTTAATTACACATTAAATATAGATAAAAACATTATTGTTTCATGCTTAGGCGATTATTTTTATTGGCTACACATATAGACTTAGGGGAAAACGGAGAAAGGGGGGGGGGGATAATCCCCATCATTCCATTTGAATTTCTAACTATTCATGTCAGCAGTATACACAATGCCTTTACTATCACAATATCAAGTAGGGTAGCATATTATCTTAAAGTTTATTTATTGCCTAACATTGTCTTCTTCCATTCTTCAAATAAGAAAAATATTTTAACTATCTTAATTAACAAATAACCAACTTAATTACTCATTTCAGATGAAACCTATTTATTCACCATTGCTCAATTTAGTCATATTAATAATGTAGTCTTCCTGCAGGAAATAAACTCCATTAAAAAAATCACTTCAAAATAATAAATAATAAATATTATTCGGAATCACCTTTAAATAACCTTTTAATGTCATAGGTTTTTCCATGAGTATGCAAAAATTCTGGCTGTAGGGAGTAGAGCTTAGTAGTGGTCTTGTTTCAGTTATTAGTATGTTTTATTGCTAATTATGTTCACTGTGATCCCTGTTTCAATCAAAAAAGTTACTCTGTTGTTTCTCAGTAATTGTAATATGATTTTGTTGTTTTGTTATTATATGTTGTGTAAACATATTATGTATTATCTGTTATTAAGTGTCATATGACTCCATCTCTTTATGGTTTATTTCGTATTTGTTTCATTGCTTGTTGTTGATTGCTGACTCTGAATAGCATGGTGTTTCAAAATTATTTTATTTGTGGCAGCCCTACATGGTTCTAAATTGTGTTCTACATGTTGTCAACCCATTTGTATGTCATCCTCCTCAACAAAATTGGCATTTTTTTGTTTTAATGAGATTTCTGATTTTGTTGTTTTTCTCTATTCAGTTTATTAGTGTATTTCCCTTGACAAGTTTTTTTATGTATTGTTCTAATGTTGTGTTTCACAGCTGTGCCTATTTCCTGTAGGCTACTTGTTTTTCTTCTGTTTCATTTACACACCTATAGGCCTGTAGATCAGTTAGATTTATTTATAGTGTATGTAGATCATGTTTCCTAATCTTGATAGGCACCCTGAATTTATTATAAGCTTTTTTATATATCTCTGTAATTATTATCAAATGCTCAGAGGTTGGCTATTTTCCTTTAACAAGTGAAAAATTGATAAACTGTTTCATCTTAATAATGTTTAAAAATTTTTAAGTTATATACATTAAATTTATTGTTTTGGAATGGGGCATAATAATTTATGAAACACTCATAGCAAAGTCATTGTCTGTGCCTGTATGGCTTAATGTTTTAAATGTATCATTAGTAGTTTCACCAGCATA
Organism: Euperipatoides rowelli; assembly: GCA_003024985.2. NCBI lineage: Eukaryota > Metazoa > Onychophora > Udeonychophora > Euonychophora > Peripatopsidae > Euperipatoides > Euperipatoides rowelli. The sequence continues at coordinate 13,138 of PXIH01S0032072.1, forward strand.
ATGTGATAGCATGCACATTAGGGTGGGCCATTTTTTTTTTTCTTTTTTTTTAAGAGGCACAGTGAAAAAAAGGTGCCAAATGGTCTCAAAATAACATGTGTGAAATATTATTAAATTCTGATAAGTCTAACTGCCTCCGGATTAATG
>PXIH01S0032076.1:4451-14807 GCA_003024985.2 Euperipatoides rowelli
TATTTTTTGTATTTGAGTGCCTTTATTACTGATGTTTTGTTCTGTATTGTTTTGCTTTATATGACAAATCCATATGTACTAAGGCTTACCCCTTAATTTTGTACGTCTAGGATGCATAAATAAAATCAAAAAATCAAATCAAATTATCAAAATACTTACCCTGTAACATCCAATGTATATGAACCATAATCATAAATCTGACGATAGATATGATTGAAGGCTAGATATGCTAAAGAAGAAACAAGCACCAATCTGAAACAAATGAAGGAAGTCATGATACAAATATGAAATAGAATTCAGGTGTTCCTGGAATAAATATATTTTCGTTTAGGGATGTAAATAGATGGTATCTAAGTAGGGTCCGAAAATAGTTGTGACACCAATGACTATAATGGGAATAGGCTACCTGGATTGAAATATGGGGTAAGGGCACAAATATAAATGAAATGCATACATTGGCAATTGTGTCAAACACTCTGCAAGGTGGAAAAGTGCAAGACATGGTGTGTGGGGGGGTAGGGTTTGAATAAAATAAATAGTAGCTTGAATAATAAAACCAGAATGTTTCATCATTTCAATTCAAGCTTTGAAACAAAAGAGAACTACATTCGATGAGAATTATAATTTTGATTTTCATCTAAATTCCTTATGTAATTCCATTAACAGTAAATTCGGTTTTGTCAAGATCATAATATCAAATATTTACTCCCGACCTATTTAATGTGACTTACACAAAATACATCCAACCTATTATTGATTATGGATCAGTTATATTTCAATTTCATAATAAAAAAAAATAAAATTAGATTAGATTGGAAAAAACATTCAGGAAAATAACTAAAAAAATTGTTGGGTTTAAGAAGCTAAGTCACACTGAAAGATATAACAAACTGAAACTTCTTTCCCCCTTGCAACGGATTCTAAGAAACGATCTAATGTTTATTTACAAAGACGTTGTTATTCTTGGAAATGTAAATAGGATTTTTGTACTAAATAAACGAGCAAATAAAAGAACCCACATACAGTATATACTATTAGAGTCGTTAAAAAGGGCAATAATGTTCTAGATAACTCCTCTTTGGATCTCTAAAAAGGTTCAAAATAGGTTATAATAGAAGCTTATATTAGATCAAAATGTCTGTTTGATGCTACATTTTGATAAAACAGTTGAGAGGTGTTCTGATAGATCCACATTGTAAAAAGAGAGGTTATTAGAATGTTAAAATTTTAGACTTCCATTGGTAATGTAACTATGTCCTTTTGAGGATTTGTATGCATTCCACGCATGGCATGTTTATGTGTTTTATATTATCAACCCATTTCTAGAGTGTTTTTTTTCTATTGATCTTAAAGATGTACATATGTATATATAAGTGTGGTTTTATTCTGTTTTACTTTATTTTTGCTTTATTCTGTTGTACCTTCTCAATGATGTTTTTTATATAATTTTAACACTATATCTTAACCTTCCTGTACAAGCCTTTGGCTTAAACTTGTACTAATAAATAAATAAATAAATACTGTACACATTTTAGTTCGATTTGCTCCTTACTAATTTTTTTCCTCTCTCTGGTTCGGATTAACCAAAATAATAACAGTTTTTCACCAATATTTAGGCTATCTCTACACTTGAAATTTAAACGATGATTGAATAATTGCGATCAGATTGCATCTAAAAGTGGTCTGGAAATTTGAGTAAAGTTTTGGCCGCAATTCATATTATTACTTGCGATTCTATTACGTCAAACAAGAATAGTGTTAAATTTCGACATGTAAAGAGATTATGATTTTATGCAAAAGAAATTGAGTATCTTTAAAATAGAAGCCTTTTTGATAGCATGTATTCTGATTGGCAAATTTAGAAAAAGACGTACAGAACGTGCTAAACAGCAATGGAATATTTCCATTGAACACAAAGTGCTTACAACTAGGTAAATTTTCCTGTTTGAACGGCCAATTTCAAAATCATCCTTCAGAATTCAGGGGCTATTTCCATATATGTCAATTCCAATTTTTTAACGATCTACGTGGCTACCTTACAAAAATAAACACGCAATTTAGAAATGCAGTTGGTAACAAGCACAATTACAACAAAGCAATAGATTAAAAAAACATACAGCATACTCAAGGATGGCTTACTTCGTTAGCTAAATAATAATAAACAAGAAATGTCTGTATATTGGTAAGGTTAGATACTCTGCTCAATAAACGTTTTTGATAAATTTTTTCACAACTTCCTTCGGCCTTAGCCGTTAACCAATCAAGGGTTGTTTCTTGAGTAAATGGAGTCGTGAAGCTTTCTAGGCAGATGCTTTAGGAAGTAACAAGCAAAATTAGTGAGTCTCAATTTTAAAATTGATATTATTATAAAATTTGTAGGCTAGTGTTAAAATTTTAAATTTTGTTCATTAAATCTCTAATTATGAAAAATATAAAATTTTTGGAGTTTAAAATCATTATTTTTTTTATCAATATTAGTTTTAAATAAATTATTGTATTTTAATTTATTGAAAAATTCTATTTTTTTTTTTTTAATTGTTGAAAAAATTTAGCACGGTAAAACAATATTTTAATTAATAATAATAGTATTATCTTATATAAAAGTACAGTAAAAATAAAATTCTAAAGTTAAAATATTAAGTTTGTTTGTGTGTGTGGAAAGGGTGGTTGTTTAAACGTTTAGTAAAAATGTTTAAACGTTTAGCCAATTAAACAATTTTTCCCATCCTAAACAGCACTACTTTCATTCTTGACAAACAGAATACATTAGAAAGCCCATATTCTTAGACATAGGAATTTTATTTTATTTTTTTATTTTTGGTATTTAGAGTATTAGGAGAAAGTGGGGGAATGGTGCGCCCTAAGCAAGGTTCGTTCTTGTGGCAAACTAGTTAAAGTTAAGATAAATGGTTATAAATGAAAGTGATCCTTAGTTATCTTACTTTTAAATGTATATACACATTTTGTGCAAAACTATATCAAATTTAGTAAATATTAAAAATAGTACAAAATGACATTTTCACGGCATTCCCCCACCCACGGGTTAATCCGTGTTTGTATGGGGAATTTTGTGCATTGTTACTGAATATGGAAAACAAAACGGTAAACTTTTTTAAATTAGTAAAAAAATAAATAAAAGAAATTCTTAATTAATTTGAGTTATTCATGAATGAAAATAATAATGATAATGATAATAATAATAATAATAATGATAATAATAATAATAGGGTTTTGAAATTTTATTTATACGTAGCAGGCAAACCTTTTATCTTAATGAAGTAAACTATACATGAAAACATTCTCTAAACACTACCATTTAATAATATATTTGACTAAAAATTATTGAATAACATTTTTTAGCTAATTCTCTTATTTTCTTAAGCAAACAAATAACAAGAAATATTTGATTTTTTTTTTCACTCTTGCACATTTATAAAATAAAATCTCAAGATTCTTTCTATCAATTATTGGTGCATATTGCAACCAGAAGAGGGCAGTACTAGATAGATTCATTAATTGTATCACCTAATAGGAAAAATTTGATGTGCGGAATTACCTTGCACATATTTTCGCCACCTTCCCGTATTTTAAGTAAGGATGAACTGTAGATTCTTGTTTGTGGATTGTGTTATTTATGGCAGTGGATTAATGACTGTTCTTTGGATTTACAAAGGATTAGGTTTATTGCTTTCTAGGCTGAAGACACATCCGTCATGGCAACGAGATTATTTACATCTTTGCTTTTTTTCTTCTTCAAAAGATTAGTCAATTTGACTCATTTCAATGAAGAATTTATTTTCAATACCTTTAATGATTCAGTTTAAGTATCTCCTTGTTCCCCTTGCTCTTACCCTTTCCTACCTGGGGACTCCTGGACTATGTTAGAGCTACTCTCTTGAAACATGTTATGTTTTCCTTTATGTTCAATGTCTGTGTCTTTATTTGAAGTTCAATAATGTAGGCTACAGACCATTTTTATATTTTATTTTTTTAATGTTTTATTTGCGCTCGAAACAAAATATTTTTTTCATTCTTACGATCGTTAAAGCTGACGTTATCACAAGTAAACTCACCATGACGTTGATACAAGCAGATCGATTAATCTGGACTGCATTAACTTTTTAATTTTTGCTTTTCTTTAAATATCCTTCTCTAATCATAGTTTAAGTACTGTATTTGGGACCTACATCCTATTTGGGTTAAGATCTCAAATATATATAAAAAAAATTCTTAGTGTTTATTGTATAATGTTTTATGTTATAATAATAAACCCAATAATAATAATAATAATTTTTGAAAAACATGTCATTAAGTCAATAAAAACTAAAAAAAAATGAGACTATAAAATCTTAAAGAACTATCATGCACTAGACATATATTAAAAAAAATAGTAAAAAAATAAATAAACAAACAGATGTAATATAATAATTTCAATAAAAAAGACAACTTACTTTCTACATAATTTTCTCCCTAAAAAGAAACAGAAAAAATTACTTTTTTTTTTTTTTACGGGGAACATTGCGTAATTTTTATTTTTCAAGCCAGTTGATAAAAGCACCAAAGCAAGGCAAATTTGCAACAGAATAGTCGCTGGTGTTCAGCTGAACCCACTTAATTATTTGATGTGACCCCATTTCAGATAAGAGGGAAATATCAAGATTCTAACCCCAAAGTACAAGACGTCCCAAAGATACAGTACTTGTTTTAGATTGTGAGAAAACTGTCAAGAAATTGTAGAGAGAAAGAAAAACCAGCATAAAGATTATTAGACTGAAATACAGTATAATGGGAAAGAATTAATACATACAGTATAAAGAAAACAATAGACATGAAGTCAAATAATAATTTATAAGCCAGGATTAGACGATTAGTGAAGCAAAAACAGAAAGAGGCCAGCAGATGGATGAGTTAAATGGAGCAGGCATCTATCACATGCTGAAGCACAATATTAAATGATGAAGGTATTTTAAAATTATTCACATTAAATGAGCTTGTAAAAATATTATGTTTTTAATTCATTAGAATAAAAAAGTTGCTTAAAAATAAGTCAACCTATTACAAAAGTAAACTAGCACACAATCATAGGTAAAAAATTGATTAATGCTTTCAGAAGGTTGATCTTAATATGAAACTGCAGACTGATCATAAACCATTTCATTTAATATTGTATTTATGTCGGATTTTGAACAGCAACTTTCATCCCAGGTACTTCTTAACGCTGACGATGAGAAAATTGTTAGAGGGCTTGAAGGACAATATGATGTGGAGGTATTGTATAAAGACATAGATAATGCTGTAAGGTGGTTTGCCAGAAATTCTTTAATAATAAATCCCTCAAAAGCATCATATATTAGATTTCATTCAGGAAGAAATAAAACAACTAATAGCTGAGGTTGAACATGATAACAAATACTGAATATCAGAAGGGTCTGGGTGTGTTTTATGATTCAGAATTGACCTTTTCTATACATGAAATATATGATAAAATGAGTAAATTCAAAATTTGCTATCATGAAAAACAGATTGAAGTTTATAACAATGACCTCCGTTAAATTGTTATACTCTTCTTTTATACGACCGATCTATGAGTATTGTAGTACAGCCATTTTTGTTTTGTTTATCTGTGACTTGAAAAGTTTGGAAGGGCAGTTTCCTCACCCCACAAAAATGATTTATGGTTTCTTTCTCTTACCATATGAACAGAGATTGAATAGACTTGGAAAAATAATGACCCCCTACAGAAGGTTTTTGAGAGGGGATCTTTTTTTATGTATAGGTCTATAGTATTAAATTAAAATCATGAAAATTTGTTTATATGGTGGGTGAGACAAGTTTGAGAGAACACCCATATAAGTTAAAAGTATTATATAGGAAACTAAGAGGAGAGACATCTCTATTTTGATTCACAATATAAATTGGTGGAATGCACTTCATACAAATGTTTTTCCAGCTGGCTCTTTTAGTCTTTTCAAGGTAAGATTGGATGATTTTTTTGTATGGAAATCTTCGGCCCAGGCACGGGCGGCCGAATTGACTTTATGAAATTGTCTTTTGTATAACTTTATTGAAATTAAATTTTGTTATTTTGTGTGTTTTTGTATTTTGATTATGTAATTCTATGCCTCATGTAATAGTTATATGGACCTAAACATTACAATAAATAAAATTTGGTGGTGGTGAAAGGGGTAAGAATCTTTGGCTTTTGAGCTCTTGCCATAGTCTGAATTTAGAATAGGTTCTAAATCAGCTATGTGAAATTTAATGCCTTGACATCAGTTATATTGGTCAAATAAGGCATTTATGATATTCGTTAATCTCAATAATCCAGACAATCGAATTTAAGATGGGGGATATCAAATATGTGAATTGTTTAGATTACTATGTGCAGGAGAACTAATTCCCACGATTAAAAGTCGACGTTCCAGCAAGACAGCCATACTTTCACTCTTATGAAGAAAAGCTAACAAAGAGATTTTAAAGCAGTGATAAACATGGACACATTCTATAAAACAGACAATGTTTTTACTCCAATGAAGAGAAGCCAATGAATAAATGTTCTATATTGAAAGCATATATGATAAAGATAGACACTTCCTTCACAACAGACATAATTTAACTCCCATGAAGAGAAACCAGTGAATACATTCTCTATGTGGAAAGCACACGATAAAGATAGATATTCCCTGCATAACAGACATCCTTTCGCTCTCATGAAGAGAAGCCAATCAAGAAATTTTCTATGTGGAAAACATGTTGAAACACATTTCCTGTTAACAGACATTGTTTCACTCTAATAAAGTGAAACCAGTCAAAATATATCGGATGTTAGCGCTAATGGCTGCTAGCTTTTTTTCTTTCCTGTGACACTTTTTGATATTTGTTGTTTGTACAGTTAGTCGGTTTTTCTTTCTTTTGTTATTTACTCTATACCTTGTTTTATCCTGATATGTGCCGTCTTGAAGGTGTTGATTTACCACAAGTTCTCCTCTGTGATCTATGTGTTTTTTGTTACTTCAGAAGATCGTAAATGTTGAATTTATATACTGTATAGTATTTAAACCGTGCAGTTTGGGTATTTAGGCTATCAACCCTTTAACAGGAAAAGAGGTTCCAGAGCTAGACTAGAAGACCGGCTAGTTGTAATAACTTCATGATTAACATTAGCAATAGAGGTAAGCACAATAATTTATCTCATGCTCCATTTTTAAAGCCGTGTCTTAAATCTATTGAGATTGACAAACATTTTTACCAATGCCCTAATATTTTATTAGCAAATGTCAGATCGATTTATAATAAGTTTGACAAAGTGAAAACCCTTTTTTTTTTTAAATATAGAATCCACTAGTGATTGTTCTCATGGAAACGTGGCTACGTTTTAATGATTTGGATGAGTTCGAGATTGAGGGTTATACTTTCCTTCATAGCATTAGAAGCAGTAATAATAAAACTTATGGTGGAGGTGTTTCCATCTATAGAGTTTATCACAGACAATTTTCTCGATTATTTTTCTGTATTCAATGAAGTTGAAGCTTTTTCTGTTGTCTTTAGACTGAATTATCTTCCACGTTATATACCATGGTTTTCATTGATAGCAGTTTATTCTCACCTGCTGATGTGTTCTTCGATTTAACTGTTAATTTTATTGCGGATGGAATTGATAGTCTTCTTACCATTAACACCAAAGGTAACATTTTTTAGTTGATTTTAATGACCTAAAGGTTGAAGAAATTACTTTTATTAAGCATTTTAAACAGGCTAGCTTAAGCCCTACTCGTTTTAATAACACGTCAGACAAGTGTTTTGTTAAAGGAGCCATTGATTTTATTGCTGATATTAAAGCACCTAAAGCTACTTCGGATCACTCTATGATTGTGATTCATCCGGTGAATATGCCTACGAATAATGAGCAGAAAGTGTCTTTTATGTAGACACACAAAACACAGACCTTATGAAACCTTTGGCATATTTCTTTCTTTATTTTATTAAACAATATCCTAACTTTAATACTATCCTGACGCTATATCAGACTTGTGCGAAACAAAACTGCAGAGGGAAAATGCAAAAAAGTACTAAATTATTAAATGTACACTGCATATAGAAAGGACTGGTTTTAATTATTCAAAAGTAAAAATAAATAACAATGGTCAGTAAATATGAAAAATTTCAATAATTTAACAAAAGTGAATTTGAGATATATTCTTTCACATTTTATATTATAAGCGAAATATAGGCTTCAAAAGAAGTCACGTGGAAAGATAAATTCATGCAAATAAAACTAGTTAAAATGAGTTTCAACTAATTTTGAATATTTACAAATATATATATCATTAAAACTAATTTTATCTAGCTACATCTAGTTTCAGAAAAGTCTGAAATGAATTATCTTTTTCATCTAGCCTGCATATTACTAACCAATATGTGTTTTATAAATTTATATCTCCCTCCCCCCATCCCAAACATTGGCTATGCACTGGACCCCATAGGGAGACCAGTCACCTCCAGATCCCATAGTATTTGTGACAGTAATCACTAGGTGGGCCAATGTTTTGATTTAGCAAAGTGGGTCAAAGTTTGCCAGCCTGCCCCTGACTCTGCACTAGCCGTCTTCAAATTTGATGTCTCAGATAACTAGTAAAGATTTACCACTTTGTTATTGTTTTAATACAGTATTAAATGCTTATTAAAAACAAGACTTCCAAACATTTATATCGAGTTTTTGTTTATTCAACATGCATATGTACTGTACCTATAATATTCATTAAAGGTCATATAACAGACTTATAAAAATTGCTACAGTATACTATTACTTACAAACTATGCAACAAATTGAAAGTGTTCCTTTTATCCACCTACAATTTTTTGTCCATCTTGCCCCTATAAACTGCTTTTGGGGCAAATAACTCATATTGTTAATACATTTTTCTTTGATATTTAAATTTAAGTGTGATGAAAAACAATATAATTAAAATAATTGACTAATTAAATACATAAACAGCCTACAATTATTTATATATTTTCATACACATGTGCACGCAACTGTGTAATGACTATGAATAACGTTTTCTCTCTCTTTGTTTTCATTATAATGAATGTAAAAAAAATTATAATGCAAAGTATGACTGTTAGAATGAAACACTATATGAGACGGACATATTGATATGCAGTAATATGCTAGAATTAATAGCATTAGCAGTAAATAATGATTACTTAGCGCAAGAGATGGTGTTAATGGAAGCTAATAGCAAATTGCAGGGTCCGGAAGTATTGCACTACTTGTAGTGCCACTTCTGTAGCACACTACTTTTATGAGTAGTGACTGAGTAGTTTCACTGCATTTGCAGCAGAGTAGTTTTATTTGTAGTCCACTACAAAATAAATGCAGTTGTAGTGATATATTTTCACTACTTTTATATTCCTTCTAACCAATAATTAATTTTCTTCTGGAAATAGACCACAGATAAGTAAAACCAGCACAACATAACTTTTTAGGCAAAAATCCAATCTAAAGGCTAATCTGTATTTTTTTCTATTAGCCTACCTAACTAGAAATTGTTTTAAGAACAGTTTTGCTGTTTTCACTACACGTTTTCATGATGTCATGTGAGTGATCATGCATCATCAAACACAGTACAAGCCATTTGATCCTTAAGTCATAAAATTAATCAAAAATAATATCAATGAAGTACTTCCTTGGCAAATTTACAATAAATACTATTATTATCTAAATATTCAGCATCAAACGTATCATTTTTAATATACTGTAGGCTACCTATTTTTTTTGATGTGATATAGCCTATTTGCAAATATCTATTTTACAAAATGCTGATTTAGGAAGTATTTTTTTTGAAAAATTACTTTTGTAAAGTAGTTGTAGTTAACTACTTTTCAAAAAATGTAGTTATAGTTGTAGCTAATTACTTTTCTACAGGTGTTAGTTGTAGTTGTAGCTCACTACTTTTTAAAAATAGTTTTCCAAACTCTGGCAAATTGTGATAATAGATTCATGTGCATTTTTACTTAATAATTCCGAAGAGCCATTTTTTTTTCATGGCAATTTTTATTTAAAAAAAAAAATACAATAGTAATTTATCAATTTATCTCCTACCCTAGTGGTTGCCTGCCTTGCCTAATAATGAACATTTAATAACATTTATCTTTACTTCTATTTCTTTTTATTTTAAACAATTATAAGTTCTGTAATGTAGTGAAATTGATCATTTAGGCTATTCAAAAGGTTGGTGTCAGAGGTGCCGCAGTCACCCCTCTCCCCCCTGGAAAATTAGACTAACAAAAAATGTAGGTATTTAATATAAAGTTGTCCATCTTTAATAATATTACAAGTGTGAAGTATCGAGT
>PXIH01S0032110.1:2559-17666 GCA_003024985.2 Euperipatoides rowelli
ACAATAGTCTAGATCTATTAACTCTTAACTTGAATTTATGTCCCCTAGTTCTACTGTCTTCATTAAATTTAAAAAATTTATCATAAGGGATATCTACCAACAAAGTTACATAATGAGTAGATAATTATGATATCGACAGAACTACCAGTTGAATAATAGCGGGCAGTCAGTACCGAGATCATAGATACTGTAAATAAAATTGTAAATAGATTAAGTTAATATACTGTAAATAGTTTCCATCTGAAACGATTCGGCTTAGCCGTCAGGTGGGTATTGGCGAATAAGCCAAAAAAAAAAAAAAATTTTGAACTGTTTTTTATGCATTTACCACATTCCTTTTTAATACATTGTTAGAAGTGGATTTTGTGTTTTTTATTTGACATTAAGAAATTTAGATCTAATTATTTTATACACAACAGACCAAACTTTATGTTTATAATTAGAGCGGCTGTTGATTTATGGTATATTTTGACTTGTAAAATGTTTTCATTGCTATCTCAATAGGAAATTTTTAAATTTTATGCCGTAATGCATTGTAAAATCTCCCCATCTTTGGAAAACTTCCATACATAGCCTTCTATGACATCATATTAGGGTAGGGAAATCTACCAAAATACTTAAGATTATTTTTCACCTGTCTTACACATTTAATATAACTGGGTATTAGGCCTATAAACATTAAAAAATATAATTTTTATAAGGAGAGTTCCAATTTAAAAGTTGTAGAACTCTTTTTTTTTATGATGCACAGGAGTTTAAATTCCATGTTTTGAAGATGAATGATTATGCAAAAACCGCATATTCTTTAGAGTTAACTCTAAAAAAATATGTAGTATCTGCTTAACAATTGGTTATTAAATATAAAATTATTAAGGTAACAAAATCAACTCTGTGACTCAACATTATCCAATTCAAAATTGTTTTTAAGATAGGGTGCCTGAAAATATAGAGTTTGAAAACAAGTCTGGAGCAACCGAAAGTGTTACAGAAAATGCACTTTTTTGAGTGAAAACAGCAAGTGATGTTATAAAATCGAACTGGAAGTGCTGCTAGCTTAAAAATTAATGAGCAAACCCAGGAATTTGTTTAGATTGGGATCAAAAGTGACATCATTTGACCAAAAATAATATTTTGTCAAAATTGGAGTGACATCATATGACCGGAACCGGAAGTGCAATCATCTTGAAATTTTATCTGGAATTCCAGATAACGGAGAGGCTTAGAAAGCTGGAAGTGCTGCCATTTTGAAATGCAGACAGTGGAAGTGACATCATACAAACCTCATGTATATTTTTTAGCCAGGAAGTGGCTACTGTGCAGGACGAGAAGCGCTCAGACAGAAAGTGACGTTTGATGTCAATTAGCTTAGTAACACTAGAAGTGACTTCATAAATAGGAAGTGACATCATAAAACCTTTAAGAAATAAGAACAGAGAGTCAGCCATCTTGGATTTTCTGCGACTTTTGATCTAGCTTGACTTAGAAATATTGGAAGTGATGTCATAAACTGGAAGTGACATCATAAAATCCCTCTATTCCTCTAAGAAATAGGAAAAAGAAGTCAGCCATCTTGGATTTTCTGGACAGGAAGTGCTTTACTGTGCCTTATAGTAGTGACCAAACTGAAATAAAAATGGCTTCGAACCCATGTTTCCCTACTATTGCTTTACATAAAGTAATCAGTTGTTATCTCCTTCATGTTTCTATTTGGAAATTCATGTTTTAGTGCATGAATAGAGAATGACTTTGATGAAATTTTTTTCAGTCATTAAATACNGTAACTTTTTCTTTTTTTTACAAATTGGGAAAATATCACTTTTGATGCAGTCCATCCCTAAATTTATACGTTTGAGGCAGATAAATCTTCCAAACCACATTGAATGCAATTTATTTTATTGCAAATAAAACCTTTAATTCTGCTTTTGGTTGTGTGCTGCACTTTAAAAACATCATTACAATAATGAAAGCCAGGTTCTGTAATGTTGCATCTTTAGCCCCCATCAAGTGATAGAAGGAATTGACTAATTTTCTATAGACAAACTATTGTCTTTGCTTATTAAGAGTTTTTCTACCATTGAACTTACCCTATAAACACAAACTTGTATCAGGGGGATTGCATGATAGACATCATGTGATGTCAACAATAAATATGGAAGCCCACCAATGAACCTGTATGTAAGTGTTGTGTGTGATTTCTTATTAAATTATGTAGTTATACCAGATCTGTTAGTATTATAAAGTATATATGTTACATGGTAGTATGATGCGGGGTTAAAATAGTGACTGTCAATAGAAGTATTTTGAGATAAGTTTAAAAGAAGAAGAAAAAAAGTCACTTGTTGTTAGCAAAAGTGCGCTTTTAATATACTCTTAAAACAAAAAAAGAGCATAGAAGTTAAGTAATAATAGAAGCAATTAAGGCTCCTGATCGGTTGAAATTGCAAGGGAATCTAGATTTTAATTGGAAACCATTGAAATAAACAGAGATTTGATTTGTTTCTGGAGGCCACACAAGATCTAGCAAGTTTAACCAATTAAAAAAAAGATGGGGTTATTTTTAAGTATAGCGGGAGATGAGGCTATCAAATTATTCAATGCTCTGGATTTCACCGCTGACAAAACAAAAAAATTGGAACCACAATAAAAAAATTTGAAGAATAATGTAGTCCCAAATGGAATGGAATGTATGAAAGATATGTGTTTAGAGCTAGAGTGCAAGCTGGAAGGTGAAACTTTTGAACAGTTTTTGCTTGATTTAAGAATTAAAGCGCAAACATATAATTTTGGCAACTTATTGGAGTCTATGGTTAGAGACCAAATAGTTTATGGTATAAGAGAAAAAAGCGTAAGAGAAAGGCTTTTGAGAATAAAGGATTTAACTTTATAAGTCACAGAAAATGAATGTAGAGCGGCCAGATGTATCAAATGTATCAAAACGCCCATCAAAATATTCTATAATAATGTTCAGGTGGAAGGCACATCTGACATAGTCAATAATATTAATGTAGTTTGATCTGGTGATAAATCTTTTAAATGCAACACTAAAGGAAAGGGAGATTATAAACTAAAAACTTAAAGTAGTAAAAACAACACATAAATGTTGGAAATCTCATGTAAAATTTAAATGTCCAGCTTATAAAAAGCAATGCAATAATTGCAAAGGATTTAATCATTTTGCATCAGTGTGCAAGGCATGGAAAAAAGATTTAAAAGTTCACACAACTAGTGAAGACTCAGAAATATTATATATTGGTGAAGTCTGGATGTAGTGAATTTAAGGATAGAAAAGACTGGTGGGAAAACGCTATACTATGCAATCAGCAGGTGAAGTTTAAAATAGATACAGGCTCACAAGTCAATACAGTAACAAGAAACATTGATAACTTGATTAAAAAACTTAGATTGATGCAAAATAAAGCCATATTAAGGGACTATAATGGTCATTTGATTAAAAATTTTGGTTCTTTCAGTGCAGATGTTACAGTAAAAGGAGAAACCAAAAAGGTCGCATTTATGGTAGTGGAGAATGCAAGAGAACCTTTACTTGGATTTAAATCTAGTGTGGATTTGAACCTGGTTCTAACAGTTAATGAATCATGAGTTTACTTACTAAAAAACATTTTAGAATAATATCCTGAACTTATTATAGGGCTAGGATGTATGAAAATTTCTTATAGCATCAGATTAAAAGAAAATAGTGTGCCAACAGTACATTCTGCCAGAAGAGTACCTCCTGCAGTATGAGGAAAATTGTAAAAGGAATTACTAGAGGCTGATGAGTTTAGGGGTGTAAATCCAATCACTATTATTCATAAAAGGAATGGATCTATAAGAATATGCCTAGACCCACAACACTTGAATGAGAACACTACCAAATTCCAACATGCAAAGAAATTCAGTCAGAGTTAGCATAAGTTACATATTTTAGTAAATTATACGCTTTTGCAGGATTTTATCAAATCCCATTGTGCCCTAAAAGTCAGAAGTTGTGCACATTTAACACATCAGATTGGAGGTTCTGTTTTAAACGTTTACCTTTTTGAATTGTTTCAGTGCCGGAAATTTTTCACAGAGCTATGAACCAAATATTGGAAGGGCTGGGTGGTGTCAAGTCATTCATATATAGATGACATTTTAGTTTGGGCAGTTCTAGAGATCAGCATGATGAAATATTGAGAAATGTTTTGAAGAAACTGAAGGAAGCTGGTGTAACTTTAATTCATGACAAATGTGAAATAGGCTTACAAAACCTGACATTTTTAGGTGAGGAATTAACCTGTGAAGGAAGGCATCCAGACCCAGCAAAAATTAAAGCAATGCTAAATATGTCAAAACTAAATAATAAGGAAGACATTCAGAGAGCCTTGGGTTTAGTGAACTATATGGGGAAGTTCATACCAAACTTATTAAACAAATATGTCGCAATAAGAGAACTGACAAAGAAGAACAAGCTATGGGAGTGGAGACCAAAACAGAAAGAGGAGTAGCAGGCATTAAAGTCCATGTTGACATGTTTGCCTGTTCTTCAGTATTACAACCCCAAATTAAAACTTTGGATGCCTCGAAATCCGGCATAGGATAATGGGGCATGGTTACCTGTGGCATACACTTCCAGAGTTCTGTCAACAGCAGAGACAAAGTATGTGCAAATAGAGAAAGAACCCTTGGTATTGGTGTATGGTTGAATTAAATTTCATGACTATATTTACAGAAGGAGTGTCATTTTAGAAACAGACCATAAGCCGTTAATTAACATAATTAAGAAGAATATAGCTGATGCCTCACCAAAAATTTAAAGAATCTTGATAAAATTATTGAGATATTCATTTAAACTAGTTTTCACTCCTGGTAAGCAACTTATAATAGTAGATTCCTTGTCAAGAGCAAAAGTTGAGGAAAATTCAGAAGGTAGCATTGAAGAAGACATTGAATCATTCTCCATTGATTCAGTACATAACTTGATGATAACAAACTACAGTGGATTAGAACATAAACTAAAAAAGATCCAGAATTGCAAGAGTTAAGTTATCAAATAGAACATGATTGGGATGCCAATTATAAGGCTGGAGCTTACAAAAGTCATAAGCAGGAACTAGTAATTATAGATGGTGTAATTTTAAAAGGATCAAGAATAGTAATTCCAAAAATCAAAAATATCTGGAATTTTAATTATAATTCATGATGGTCATTTTGGAATGAGCAAATGCAAAGGTCAGGCCAGGGAAGTTGTATATTGGCCACAAGAATGAATACTGACAGAGAAAATGATGGCTAGTTTCAGTACATGCCAAAAGTTCCAATACAGGTAGTCAAAATAACCATTTATTATGAGACCTGAGCCCAAGGTTCCCTGGAGAAGAGTAGGTTCAGACTTGTTTGTATTTGGAGGGAAACGTTACGTAGTAGTAATGGATGCAAACTCTAATTATTTGGAGGTAGAGCGATTATATCACACCTCATCAGTATCCATAGTAAACCGACTCAAAGATATCTTTGCTCGGCATGGCATTCAAAATGAGTTGACTACAGACAATGGGCCACAATATTCAGATAAAGAATTCAAGGAATTTACAAAAGAATATGACATTCAGCACATCAATTCTAGTCCAGATTTTGTGCAGTCCAATGGTCTGGCAGAAAAAGGAATCCAAATAATTAAATGGATAATGAAGAAGTCTCACAAGACTCTGGAGAAAACTGGAGAACAGGACTATTAAATTACAGAAGTCTACCACTGGAAGATGGCAGATCCCTGGCAGAACTATTGATGAACTGGAAAATAAGAACTAAATTGCCTAGATGGGACAACCAAAGACATCTAGTGAAGAAGCACAAACAGAGGCAAGATGGGAGTATGCCATTGAGGAAGCTTAGAGAGGGCAAAACGGTGAGACTATGGAATGGCAAGATGTGGGGAGAAAAAGCTCAGGTGGTATCTGAAGTAGCACCCTGATCAAACAACATTTTGACAGAGCAGGATATATTGAGAAGGAGGACTAGGAGTCATTTGAGGGTCTCAAAGGAAGACTTCAGCAGAGACAAAGCAACTGAGCATGAAGATTTAAGGCCAGGGTGTTTGATGGAAGAACTGGTAGGCTTAACCAATGTCAAGAGAATGCAGTTCCAGAGACTGAATGATATCCCTCCCAGGAGATCCACGAGGTTAAAGAAACCAGTCCAGAGAATGAACTTATAATCCGTTGTTATGATTATTGTTTGAAAGTGAACTTTCAATAATAAGGTGAAATTTTGTATCAGGGGGGGGGGATCATGTGATAGCCATCACATGATGTCATCAATAAATATGGCAACCTGCCAATGAACCTGTATGTAAGTGTTGTGTGTGATTTCTTATTATATTATATTGTTAGTTATACCAGGTCTGTTAGTATTATAACGTACATATTACAAAACTGATGGTTAAACAAAATTAATATAAATTGCTTTTAGTACACAATTTATTTATTTTTATTTAATTATTTAAAGATTTAAATCAAAGGCTTACACAAGATACAAAAACATTTATTTATTTATTTTATTGCTAAAAGTTTAAACCAATAGTTTATACAGTTGTATATCTCAGAAATAAAATTAATACAATGTGGCCTCTCTTATTAACATGTAAGTAGGCTACATATTAACATAAAAATATAAAATATAAAAGTTGAAATAAGATACAATTTTGTACAAGATTACAATATTAACATTTGAAAGTCCATTACATAATTTACTATTTGTCTGAAATTGCCTTTTGTTTTTCAGTTTGAATGTTTTGGTACTGAGTAATGGTGATTTGTTGATGATAATGAAAATAGATGTAGTGAAAGTTAAACATTACTGGGAATAAAGTTATTGGTCAAATATGTAACCTCAATTCCTCTCCTACCAACACATTCTAACAAAATACATCTTATTAGTTCATCCACAATTGCCTAATTCCATGGATTATTATTTTTCACATTATTTAATTAAAGTAAAATTAAACTGTTGTACTATTATTAAATTAATAATTTTGACTTTTCAAAGAAAAATGTGCACTATTTTAAATTATTATGAACAAATAAACTAATTGTTGTATTTATTCTAGGTTTACAAGACAGATACATCTTGGTACAAAAATCTCAAAGATTTATTGAAGAAATAGTATGGATATTCTTTCATTTTTAGTGGTTATTTTAAGNATTCCAGCGATTATTTTTAATATACTAAATATAATTATTTTATTTAACGGTAATTTTGGTGCTGTTGCATATATTTATATGAAATTTCTTGCTGTATCGAATATGTTAGCTATTATTTTCTACGCCATTTCATTTGCCATCAGTATAATATGTGATGAAGCGGCCACTGATTATTACTTAATTACTTTTGTCTGGTCTATAAATTTTTATTTAATATTAACATTTTTTGGAATTAGTAATATTTTCACCACAGCAATTTGCTTTGAACGTTTCAATGCTGTCTTTTCTCCAATGTCATCTCAAAAGTTGAAAATTCCCAAAACAGTTAAACTAATTTCAACATGTATCTGGTTGATAACCATGTGTTATCATGTGCCAATTATATTTTCCCATTTTACAGTTAAGGTTAATACAGCTAATGCCACAAATGTAACCATAATATTATATAATGCTGTGCCAAACAGGATTATGTGGGGTAAAACGTTATATTACATCTACTTTCTCTCCAGAGAGTTAATTTTCCGTGACATACCAATTTTAATGGTTATTTTAGTGACTACTGCAACCACTTTAGAATACAAGAAGGTGATTCACAAACGTAAAAAAATTCGCAATTCTTTGTATTCTCAAAAATTTTGGAAAGAAATGCAATTAACTCGGGTTTTGATACTAATGTCTGCCCTATTTTTAATTAGTTCATTATCTGGATCCATGTATTTCTTCCAGCATATGTTTCCTTTTGACATAGATGGAACACTTTTTGATATATTGAACTATTTGAACAAAATAAGTGAAGTTTGCTTGTATGGTGGAGATTTTATCATTTATATGATATGCAATGGTGATTTTAAAAATCAATTCACGGAAGTTTTCAGCTTCTTTATTCAGCCTACAGGAAAACCTAAAACCAGGAAATCCAAATCAATTACTGCTTGGACATGAAAAGAATTATTAGGAATCTACGATAATTTAATTGGATTTGTAATGACATCTGATTTATAACATAAGTTGAATTTAAACATAATCAGAAAAATATTGGACAATGCAAGTCTAAAATTTCAGATAACTTGATAATGTTATAGAAGAATTTTATTCCACTTCCTTCTAATAATTTTTAGCTATTGACTTATAAATACACTGCACTAAATATGTGCATTCTAAATAGTAAACAGTATGTATTATGATGTTTGATAATATTGTGTGATGCATTATGGATATATCATACCATTCAGATTTCCTGAAGAACTTTAAAAAATGTGAAAGGTTCAAGACATCTAGAAATCACTGTTTTTACCTGTTCATTTTTAACAAAGATAACATTTTATGCTATAAAATGTGTCTTTAATTTCCAAGTTGTTTCTCTTCTATCAAATTTGATTTTAAATAGTTACAAATTTAAGCTTCTTACAACAACAATAATAATAATAATAACAATAATTATAACAAAATAAAGTTTCCAATCATCTTATTCAGAAGCAATTGTGAAAAATGTATATATATATAGTAAAATATAAAAATAAAATCGCATAAATTCCTAGTGCAATTTAGTTCAGTAGTCAACACACAGTTCTGATATTATCACCTTATTTAACCCTTGATCATAGTTTCTGGCTTTTGCCTTCATCAGAAGGTACAAGTATTGTATTATACATTCTAAAATGGTTAATACAGTCTAAGAAAGTCTCAAAATGGTTTGAAAATATGTCTTACACAACTAGCTTATGTATACAAATGTATAATACAATTTTCATCAGTGATATTTTATATACAAATGTAGAATACAATTTTCATCAAAGTGTTATTATTTTGATATTTTGCAACCATAGCATTATAAAGGAAATCATAAACAATATGTTTTCTAATATCAAGACTAGACAAGCCTAGGTATATCAGTTTATCAAATTTGATACATTCCTTATTAAGGTGTATAATAATCAGATTTTCACTGAATATAAATTTTTTACAGGAGCGTTTCACAATCAATTTCCTTACCTTTTGTAATAATTTTGAGGGTTTTGTCTTATATAGAGTCATTCATAAGTTAAAAAAATCATTTTCAACTGCTGATACAGATTTGTATGTATTGTGTATTTTTGTGTACTAATGTTTGTAGCCATGGTCACATGTATTTTAATTAGTTTAAGATATAGTGAAAGATCAAGTTTTAAAGGATGACAGTGAATAAAATATATAGATTTGTTATAAAGTGTTTTTAAAAGTTAAGAACTAGGAGAAGGTTTACAATTATTCCCAAAATAAGGAGAAATCCATTGATGTTGAATATGTTGATTAAAAAGAGTTAAAGAAAATTTATTATGTAAAACATGCAAAAGATTTGGAATATTACAGATATACTTCCAACAAAAGTAAAAAAAAATTGAAATATCATCCAGAGTTGAAATTTTAAGATTAGTAATGTCATCTTGTGATAGCCATGATAAATTACCAGTAATGAGAGGCTCTGACATTGCAGTTCCATATAAGTTATTGCAGTCCACATAAACAAATATGACTCAATGAAATTATTAACCTGAGCATATCTATGGATACCTGACTTACACTCCAATCCTTGATTCAATAAAATAATTATGTCTTAATCTGTTAAGAGTTCAACTGTGGTTTATTTCATATTTATCATTACAAATGTTTTTAAAATAATAAAATATGTTAGAAAATAGCATTACATCTGTTTTTAAATAAAGATCTGAATATTCACCTAATGTTCAAATATTAAATTCAGAGCATACTTTTTAGCATGTTCCTAATATGCTGTGGAGATAGGTTAATTATATAATTTTGAAAAAAAAAATCATCTTTATTATATTTATCAAATGATGAGACATAATCCTAACAAAAAATTAACTTTTTCATAAATAAATCATACTTATTATTAGTAAATTGCAATTTCATGTTTGTAAATTGTTCTTAAGATAATGTTTTAGATAAATTATCTAAACTTGAGTAGAGAAACCTAAAAGAATCTAACATTCTATGTTGAAACTTATAGTTTATTTCCTACTTAAACAGATTTTTAAATAGAAATATATGATTCATCATTCAGGCGATTATTGTTAATATCCCCAGGACACTTTAATAATTAAATTAAAATATCATTTTGTGCCACAATGGAGAAAAAAATTGAAAGAATCCAGATTATTACAGAATACTAAGTCATCAACCTGATAAAAGAAATTACACAGATCTTTTTGGAAATGATGTTAAAATCTTGCCTTGGTTCCTTTCTTAAAGAGATTCCATCTCTTTAATCTAGAAGCTCAAAGTTCTGCTTGGTTTTTTGATAATTTAAGATCAAAAGCTACATCAGTGTTAGATCCCCTTGTGTTATGAAATGGGGATCAAGATTGATGAAATATTGACTTCAAATGTGGGATCATTGTCCAGTTTTTTCTCATTGAGTCTCAACATCCTGATAATCTAGTCGATTCTAGTGGTTCATCATCATCAAGGGTCCAATTCTCTAGTGGTTCTGTATTGGCAGCTCTTCACTATGATGAATGGGCCTTGTGGCTTATGCTGGTTTGGATATTTCACAGTATATTTTGATTTTGACAAGATACCTTAACTATTTGTTAAACAAAAATCATAATCTAAAAAATAATCTATTGTTTCTCCGGTTAAGATGGCATTGTCTTCCAGTCTTCCAGTCTATAGCCGATCATCATCCAATAGAAATTATTAATTGATTATGGAAAGTGATTTAGTAGTTTTGAAGAAGCGATAGCAGACAAATATACTAATTCAGAACATTACATAAAGTTGTTAAAAAGCCTAAAGTATTGGTACAAGGCAATGATTCCTGTAGCATCAGTTAAAAGATTCATCTGTACATTGCCATGATGTGCACATAAATGCAGTTGATATTCTTGAAATTGTGAAGTTGGTAGGAAAATAAGATATTGTAGTATATACTTCCCGAGGAACTCCCATTATTTGGGGATAGATTTCGTCTCAGAAGAGGTTAAATTAAAAGTTCAAGAAAGTTTCAAGATCTTTAATGACTGTTATGTAGTCCCAGAAAGCCTGGGTATTCTGTGTCAAACAATTGAGGTAAGAATTCATTGGTTTCCTGCTGATCAGGATCCCTCTAAAATGCAATATGCATTAAATCCCTATGTAAATATTGTCAAAATTCAAAATGATGAATTTAGAGTAGCTGAGAACATGCAGTTTAAATCTAGTGTTGTTACTGTTAAAGCAACGTTCAAAGCAAATGTTCAAATTCAAACAATCCCTCGTGTAATGGTAGTAGGAGGAATATCAATATTATTGACAATTAAAGGTAGAGAATAATATGTGAAGGCAGCAGGTCAGTTCACTCAGGTTTTAAGGAAGGCGAAGAGAAAAAAGAATGACAATGCTTTTAAAGTGAATGCATTCAATTCCCTACCAGAATCATTGGATAACGTAAGATCAAAGGTAAGAATAAGGAATGATAACGTTGATTTGAAAAATGATGGCTTAGGTGAAGAAGGGATGGGGAGCACTCAAAACAATTTTAATCTCAGTTAATTGTAATTTAATTGTTGGCTCAGCCAAGGGTGTATATAGAAAATATTTTCGGGGGGGGCCAAGCATATTCATCCATCAGATTAGTAGGATATAGTTTCCTAGTATGCCTATCCGGAGTTTTTAAAACAAAATCATTTTACCGCTCTAAATATGGTTGATCAGTGATCAACCATATTTAGAGCGTTAAAATGATTGCAATACCTTTAACTGATCATAAAATGTTATCATTTAGAATTGGTAAGGAATTATATATTAAGAAGGCACCATTATGGAAAATGAAACCTCAGGATGTAGATGATATGTTGTTATTGGACATGGTAAAAGATTCAGTGAAAAATTTTTATGAGGATGATCCAA
Organism: Euperipatoides rowelli; assembly: GCA_003024985.2. Lineage (NCBI taxonomy): Eukaryota > Metazoa > Onychophora > Udeonychophora > Euonychophora > Peripatopsidae > Euperipatoides > Euperipatoides rowelli. The sequence goes on from PXIH01S0032110.1 coordinate 14,628, forward strand.
TATATAATGAAAAGTGGGATATAATAAAATCTGAAATTGCAAGTTTTTCAGAATATTGGAAAGTTCAAAGAGGAAAAAAGGATAAGCTTGATATTATGCTAAAAAAGAGGAAGGACAGATTGGAGAAATTAAAAAATATTTGCTTGATGATGACATGGGTTCAGAGACATTGTTAAAAAACGATGTGCAGGATATGTTTTATGAGATAAAAAGTAATAAGTTTAAAAATGATAAAAGAAAAGTGTCTTATAAACACTGCAGTTTTTTTTTTGGGGGGGAGGGCAGGGTCCCTTTGCCCCCCCCCCCATATATACACCCTTGGGCTCAGCTAATGTGAGGTCTTTGAATTCATATAATAAAGCTGTAATTTTATTAAAATATATTCTGAAAACTGAAGCTGATATAATTTTATTGCAGGAAACTTGTAGGAAGATTTCTGAGGATGACAGAATTTTGAAAATTGTTAAAGTCTACTAGGCCTACATTGTGTATGAACTTCGGCAAAGCTCTTCTCGTCAAGGATTAGCAGTATTGATAAGGAAAAAGACCTCAGTGTTTATTAACTCAGTACAGAATGTTTCGGAAAATATTATGTCTATTAATTTGTTTTATGCTTCTCAGAAGATTTGTTTATATAATATTCATGCTCCCATTCTTCCCTCTCAATGAGTCATTTTTTATAAAATGTTATCTAAAGAAATGTATGACATTCGTAATTGGAGATCATAATATAAATTCCATTAATAATGAAAAGGTAAATAATGAATTTATGGAGAGATTTAATTTGATTGATGTAGCTGTGATGAAAAATATGTATTAAAACAAGAAGAGATAACAGATCCAGAAACAGATCGGATCGGGTATTTTTTTCAAGTACCCCTTTTGAATATGATCTCAAATATCAGTTTGCCCCCTTCTCTGATCATGTCATGATTCTACTGAAATGCTTTATGGGCAATACAAATGAAAGATATTTTCGTATTGGTATTTGTCCAAGCTGGTCTGATGATAATATGGCTTCGTTTCTAATGTTGGAATCATTAAAAGTATTGCAGTCATTGAATTTAGTTAGTCCATATTTAAAATGGCAGTTATGTAAGGATATGGCTTCTAAATTTATTGCAGGTGAAACACATAAAAAATTTTGGTCTATAAATGCAGAAATTAACTCAAATAACACACAACTAAAAGTCTAAATGATTTATCTCTGATGGAAAATAAAATATTGGCTCTAAAATATCGAAATGAATACCTTACTTATTGTCATTAGAAAAAAAAAGCATTTGTTATTTAAGTGCAAATTTAAGTGCGAATCCGCTCGACCACGGAACCCGAGACAAAAATGCTGGAAGTTCACAGCCCTAGAGAAAATGGACTTTTGGCTGTTTAGAAGAGAATCTTTAATGAAGTAGGTAATATTTGGGGTCATGATTCTAAAATTTCTTATAAAAAATTAGCCAATGCAATAATTTGGAATCCTGAAAGATTACTGGGTATAGAAATGCAAAAACTGATTTAAGAAAAATATCAAAATTATAGGCAGAAGGAAACTTCCAGAATTTTATTTTGAAATTTGAATTGGGGATTCTTCCAGTAAGGGGAAGACTATTTGCCATGGGGATCATAAAGACTAATTGCCCCTTGGTCTGTGAAGAAATTGAAAATGATTGTCACTTATTTTGGGTGTGTATGAAATGATGGGAATGGATTTCACTGGTAATAAGAAGTGCTTGGGAAAAATATAATCTCTTTAGAACTTAAATCCTTGAGAGGGGTGACTAGTAAAGTTAAAAAACAATTATATATTATTTTTTTCTCAATTTGGAAACTACGATATAAAATTATTTAATTCAACTATTAATTGTTTACATGAATTTTTAAACACTATACACACAGAATATAAGAGATCTTTTTTCTGTAACAGATGATGTTTTTCAATCCCTGTGGGATACAGAAGTTGTTAAATAATAAGAATTGTAATTTTGTTTTCTGTATGAGGAGTCTAAATATTACCTTCAAGATATTGGAGTTTTTGATAGTAATAGTTTGTGCAATAAGGGAGAATTCTAAAAAAAAAGTTTTTTTTTTATTTGTATTTGAAGTTTTAGAAGTTGTTAATTCTTTAAATGTAAATGAAAGTTTAAGACCAAAATATAATCTTAGATTTTATTTGTAAATAATTTGGTTCTTTTTTAATAAAAATAATAAAAAATAAAAAAACCTATTGTTTCTCTCCAAACCGTCAGTATCGCAAAAGGCATGTGGCAAGATGCCTTTAACAAGCTGGTTAGTAATCTTACACAACTAATACAACAGTTATTCTGGTCATTGTTTTTGCATCTAAAATATATTTCATTATAACTTCTTGACCATTGCAGTAAAATTTCTTCCTTGGGATTTAAAAATAAGTTTATCACATATAGAGGCAAAAGTGTTCGGATGATAGACACAAGTATTTGGCATTGCTAAAAGTAAATGATTATAAATATTAAATGAGGTTGTTTTAATATCAGTCTTTTTATCAATAAGAATTTTTATTGTTCCCTAAAAATAAAACAAGATAACATTGTACAGCTCCAGTGGTCTAGGCTGTTGACTGCCGGTCGTAGGTTCGATCCTTGACAGACCTGGTGCCGGAAAATGGTAAATTTTCTTTCTCCACAGTACTCACTGGGGAATTTTTCTGTATCTTTATAAATAGGTTTCATTGGTTTCCAAGCAAAAATGGATTTTCCTGAGAAGAAAAAGAGTACAGATGAAGGGCATTGAATATTGATCGAGTTAGAAGATTGTAATCTTTGTTGTTTTTTTTTTTAAAAAAAAAACCAAGATAACATTGTTTTAATGTGAAATGTACTCCACATCCTCCAAATTAATGTAATTTTTAAAAAAAATTATAACATGAAAGTTATAGGCCCTACACATGTGAAATGAAGTTATTCCAAACTGAGTCTAAAAATATCAAAAAAAAATTCATTGCCAAGGGGGAGTAGCTCAATGGGTTGGCTGAGCTGCTATGTATTCTTGGTATAAGCCAAG
>PXIH01S0032132.1:8875-18910 GCA_003024985.2 Euperipatoides rowelli
TGCTGATCTATGGTGGACGTTACATAATACTTACATGCTGTTATCTTTTAGTCTATCTATATTCTATAACAATATAATACAGGTAAACTTAATACAACAATAGAGATCTCAATGTATAGTGTGGATTTTATGTTCTATATTGGATTTATGTATTATTGTATTATATTTTTTATTATTATCATTGTATTAATATTGTTTAATATGTAGCAAGATTTACAAATTGTTTTTGACTTAGCCTGTCACACAATTAGCAAATTGTACATGTGATCTAATGGTGAAATAAAATATCTATCTATCTATCTACCAGATTTGTGACCCAGTTCCTCTGTATTTTGTACTGTTCATAATAATTAATGAATGAATTTAAATGCTTTTTTAAAAAAAGCTTGATTGTTTCTTTTTACACAATGGCTAAATTATAAAATCTTTATTTATTAAAGAATTGAATTTCTAAGGAGTTAACAACTAATTCAGTAAAAAAACAATATATATAGATTTGTATATACTGTTTTGACTTCTCTGGCTAAGATATATCATCTATTTGTCACTATATATCTAGCTTTGATATAGGTTCATGTATTGACATCTTCATAATAGTAAATTAATCAAGTTACTGGTGTGGATTTCAACGGATTTTCATATGCCAAGTGAGTAAGTGTAATCTATTTTTGGGGTCCTCAAATTCTCTGATAAAAGTATATATAATAGGCTAATTGGTTGAAATTTGATCCTAAAAATGAATATTGCCTATTAATAAGACTGAAAAAAAGAAAAAGAAATATAGGCTAGTAGATAATGATAATAGGAAAGCCAAATTAAAAAATTAGTATCTACTACCAAGTGTTTCCTAACGTTATCTATGAAATGGGGCCTTGAATAAAAGTCTATGGGATAATTGAAATTAATAAGAAGAAATCATCAAAAAAAGAGATGAGATTCATGAATTCGGAAATAATCTGTGTTTAAACAAATTAAATATATTAAACATGTCGATTGGATTTATTTATATAGCGTTTATGACATTGTCTTGTAGCCGAGGTTGTGAGTCCAAAACAGCAAAGAATGAAAATAACCTCAATTGTATACATCTAGGAATGGGATGATTTTAATTGAAACTTCAATATCTATAGATTTTAAAAATAAATATTATTTTAAATATGGTTATGACAGAAATGGAAGAATTATAAAAAAAAGATAGAAATTATATATAACAGACCTTTAGACCACCATGGAATGTTCTTAATTCTAATATGTGTTGGGGACATTGAGACAGATCCTGGCCCAGAGAATGATGATACAAATATAATAAAAGAAGAAAATACTAATGATGCTTCCAATGAAATTAATGAAACAATACTAGGAAATGAAAATGATACAATATGTAAACAATATGGAAAAATCTAATGAAAATCAACAAGAAGAAATGATTGGAAACAAAGAAATAATCGACCTAATGTCTATAATTAAAGATGAACGAAAATATTTTATGGGAAGAATAGATGACCTATCAAATAGAGTAATTAAAAATGTTGATCTTTTCATAAACAGATTGGATTGGGTGGAGAAAAAGATGGTCATTGATAATAGACAAACCAATGAGAAGATAAAAGAAATCGAGGAAAAAATTGAATTAATTGAAAAGAATATAAAATTCATGGAAACAAATGGAAAATGTAAATCAGATAATGAAGGAAAGAAGACTGAGGAAGCAAATGGAAATAATGACAAGGTATTATTGATAAGTGGAGAAGGGAAATGGAAAGTCAAATAAAGGATGAAATAAAGGAAGAACTAATTGAGAAAACAGATAAAAAGTAAGAAACAAAATTTGATAGTTTTTGGTCTTACAGAAGAATTTACAAATACTGGTAAATTTAGATCGGATAAAGATTTTATTGATTCAGTAGTGATAAGTGCAGAGTTGGATAGTGAAAACATAAAGGGATGCTTTAGACTATCAAAGAAAAAAGAAGGTAAAGTCAGACCAATGATGATAAAGATTGACACGTTAGAAAATAAATTGAAAATACTGAAGTCCTTTAATAAAAAGAAATCAACGGAAATGGAAAATTATAGCCTAAAGGTATAAATATATCACAAGATAAAACAATTAAGCAAAGAAAGGACTACAAAGAAATGACGAAACATAAAGATGAAAAAAGGAAAGTACAAAGAAATGATAGTATACATGACATCAATGATGAAATGCTAAATCTGAGAGGTGAGCCTACTGGTGTAAAATTAAAATATAGTAATAGAAAAATGCATAATAATGAAATGGAAACTGCAGAAAACAAAAATGCTAAAGAAATATCTGATGGAAGTGTTGAGACAAAACAGGAGAAATAGCAATCAAGTGAAAGTCTATATAAGGTAAGATCATTTGCTTTCTCTAATGTAAATAGCATATTGAATAAGTTAAATGAAATAAAGTTATATGTTGATATATCTGATGTGGACTTACTGATACTTGCAGAAACCTGGCTAAATAGTAAAATTGATGACGAACACATAAAAATGGAGGGATATGAACATACTAGATTAGATAGAAAAAGTTCTAAAGGAGGTGAATTAGTTGTATACATAAAACATGGGATTAAATGGTATTTGATACAAATCATACAATTCACAAGTGAATCACTATGGCTGGAACTTGAAATTAATGGTATAATAATTGGTAATATATATATATTGCCCCTGGTAGGAAAATATACTATTTTTAAAATGTAATAGATGATATAGAAAAAGCATTAAAATACTATAATGAGAGTGAAATTGAAAGTTTTTATATTGCTGGAGATTTTAATGCCCCGGGAATAGACTGGGATGTACTAATGACAAAGACAGGATATGAAAAAATGCTAATAGAATTAGTGGTAAATAATGGTCTTTTTCAATTGGTAGACTTTGAAACAAGAGTAAGAAAGGAAAGCTCTTCAATGCTAGATCTTGTACTGACTGATAATAAAAACAATATTGCAGGGATAGAAAGAGATAATCCATTTGGACTTAGTGACCATACAATAATTAAAGTGACTTTAAATCTATCAGATAAAACAAATGACAAAATTCCTAAACTGGGTTACATGAAGGCTGAAGATGATAAATTAATAGCTGATCTGCTAAAAAATATTCAAATTGATATTGGGGAAGAATTGGAATTATTGATGAATAAGATAAAAAATATAATAAAGTGTTTCACTTATGAGGCTAAACCAAGAGCAAATAAAATAAATAAATGTCAATGGATAAATGAAAAGATTATTAATTTAAAAAGAAAAAAAAAACTGTCATTTGGAAGTTATATATGTGACAAATCAACGCAAAAACTCAACCTATACAAGGAAACACGAACAATCTAACAAAAGAAATTCGAAAAGCAAAAAATACATATGAAGAATATATAGTCGGGAAGGTTTCCAAAGAGGAAAATTTTGTTTTTAGGTATATAAAATCCACGAGAAATAAAATACAACCAGGATTATCATATATAAAAGATAATGGATGGAAGGTAACTTCTGCATATGAAATCTCAAATATATTTGGACAGTTTTGCAGTGCTGACAAGGACCCCCCAGGGGTACTTATTTCAAAAGACAAGAGAATTGCAGTTTAGATTGGAGGATGACCAGAGTGGTGGTATTAAAATATCGAATGAATTGGAACTAGAAAACATTATAAGTTCAGTGAAAAATACTGGAACAAAAGATCATGATGGATTGTCATATTCGTTTATTAAGATGCACAAAAATATGCTGATTCCACTGGTTTTGCCATTTATTAATCAATCTCTGAATACATGACATACCAGAAAACTGGAAATACACTATCATAAGACCGACATACAAAGGTGGAAATCATACTGAAAAAAAGAATTATCGCCCTATTTCGATGACAAGCATTGTGGGGAAAGTGGTAGAAAGAATAGTGCTAAACAGACTAGATCAACATATTGTAGAACTAGGTATACTGAATGAGCTACAATTTGGATTTAGGAAGGGTTTGAGTTGTTCAGATAACCTTCTGTATGATACTGAAAAATAGACGGGGGCTTTGGAATCAGTTAATCCAGTTATTGTGGTTTTTATGGAATTGTCCAAGGCATTTGACATGGTGAGACCTGTACTGTTTTGTAATAAAATGCTAAAAATGGGATTTCGGGTATCAATAGTTAAATGGATTTATAATTTTTTGACAATGAGAAATATGAGGGTCCTGATTAATGAAGTACACTCTAGACAATTTATAGTGAATAAAGGGCTACCACAGGGTACAGTACTAGCAGCGACACTATTCAATGTTTATGCCTCTGACATAAGACCCGTAAATAAGACTGGCATGACAATTTATGCAGATGATATAAAAATATTTAAAGAAATAAAATCTAATGATGATATAAGAGAATTACAACATGATATAGGAGATTGGGTAGATGGAAATGGCTTACTGATTAATGAAAATAAAACTGTTTACATGGTAATTGGCAACAAAAAGAAATTTAGTATAAATTTAAAATATAAAGACAGTTCTTTGAAGGAGGTAGAGGTACATAAGGACTTGGGCCTCACTATTGATAGAAGACTGTAGTTTGACGCCCACTCTGTATATCTTGCAAGAAAAAATTCCTCAAGAATGGCTATGATGTTCAGAGCATTTGGAATTATTACACCAAACATTGTATAAGTCTTACATTCAAAGTTTGATTGATTATTCACATATAGCATATTCTATTATCAACAAGGGAGATATAGATAGATTAAACAGAATTTTCAGACGTGGAACTAAAAGAATAAAGGGTTTTATTGGAATTGATTATAAAGAGAGATTAAAAATTCTGAGAAGATATGACGTATTAACCCCGCAACAAAGACTGGTACGGGTTGACATACTATTTATATTTAGTGAAATAGTAATACATGGAAACAAGAGAGAACTGTTTAACTTAAAATGTAACAGGAAGACTAGAGGTCATGAATACAGAATAATTCGCCACTTTATAGCAAACAGGATAAGGCAGAATTTCATCTCAAATAGGATGATTAAATTATGGAACACATTACCAGCTGATCTCTTAGACTTAGTGATACCAACATATAGTATGTTTAAGAAAAAACTTGACATTTATCTTTGTTTTAATGTGTTTTTTAATGGATTAATTTAACAAAATGTTATATATTGCAATTGATGTCTAAAAGCCTAAAGGCTTATAAGATAAATAAATAATAATATTTTACCTGTCCAAAACAAAACAAGGCTTAGGCAATGGTTGTCTTTCTATTTTCTAAATATAAATATACAATAGTAAGTTAATAGCTTTTGTAATACCACTTTTTAGTGTAGTATAGGTATAGTGGCTGTAATATTATAGGCTTCGCTTGGAATAAAGAATAACAAACTTTTTTTTTTAACGCCATTAATGCGCATGGAATCAATTTTAAATTCTGCGCATAGATCAATTAAACCAATCAGAATACACTTCTCAAACGGAAGTGAAGTTGATTCTGCCGTAGCTCAGGGTTACTCCTTCCGCTAAGCTGCTAGAATAGAGATTGACAATGTATATTGGAAATCGAAGGTAATTTATATTTTTAACAGCATCTGCAGTTAACAAAATGATTTTAAAATATGACACGATAATTTTAAAATAACAAAAATAAATTCCAGTAGCCAAAATAGGCGAGTGAGAGAGCAATGTATAGTGGAAGCTGCCAGAATTCTCCTAAGTCTCCTCGCCGTGAAGCTTCATCCTCTGGGGTTGATCAGAGCTCACCATCAAAAAGAGCATCAGTTTCTAATCCAGGATCAACTAGGAATAGTCCCATCCCTAGTAGGATGTTGTCCCCGTCCTCCAACCGGAAGAACCGGCATCCCAGTGGTAGCAGATCTGGCGCTAGCAGTCCACTAACCTTGCCAATGGATAGTCAGCAATTGAGTGCTACTTACAATTATGGACATTCGTATTTAGGAGATACTTTAACAAGTCCCATGGCATCACCAGCACACAGTCGCTCCAGTAGTATGACAAATGTCCGGGGAATGATGCGAGATCGCGATCGGTCTTTAGATCGGGAGCAGGCTCACGAAAGAGAGTTCGCACCTGTTAGGGATCCTTATGTCCGCGATTGGGCTTTGGACTTGGACCCTCCGCCATCCTACCTTCGCGACCATAGGCTGGAGTCAGATTCTGATCCATTTACTCAAGAACTTCGGCATATTAGGGATCCAATAGTAGCGGATTTACAAGCCCAAGTTTTAGATCTCCAAAGAGAATGTAGCGCACTCAGTAAAGAATCGGAGGCTGCCAATTATAAACTCAGCTCCAGTATGAACAGCATTAAAACGTTTTGGAGCCCTGAACTAAAAAAGGAAAGGGCTTTACGGAAAGAGGAAAACGCCAAATATGCCCTTCTCAGTGAACAACTGCGATTGGCGAATGTGGAAAATCAGGTGGGTAGCCTACACTATTTCTGGCACTCATCTTTATCAGTTTGTTGACCATGTGAACTGCTTTAGTCACTGCACTTTATGCATGAAATAATTGGAATCTTGTTNGTCTAAATATTTTTTTTATATTCTTGAATGAAACAGATTTATTGCATGGCTTTGTTTTCTATACTGTACGTTATTATGAATGAAATGCATGCAATGCCATCTATAGAGTAGGATGAAGTGAGCTTTATAGAAAAATTTAATTTTTTTTTATCAGTATTTTGGCAACCTCATGAACTCTTCATTTAACACTCAAACTGATGATTGTCATTGGAGCTTGGTTGCTCTAAAATCATCAAAAAGATATTAAATTTCAGTTGTACCATATGCTCTGAGTTCTTTCGTGCTTCAGGTTCTTATTTATCATGTAATCTAAATTGAAATATTATTTGCAATCAATTAAGACTTATTTGTTACAAATGTAATAGCCTGTGTAAATATGTTTTTTTTTTAAATCACAGATATTTTTGTTTAAAATAATCCTAGATTATTTTGTAGTGTTTTTTTTTTTTTTAAAAAAAAAAGAGTTCAGACTTTTAAGTACCACACCAGGGGAATTATGAAAAACAAAATTCAGTATATATTCAGCGCCCCTAATAGTACGGTAACCTTCTTTGAGTTGAAATACTGTATTTTATCATCTGCCATTTTTTTTTTTTTAATAGTGCCATTCTTTAGGTACTGATCTATAAATTTTTGCTATTGGCATCATTATGTCTAAACAATATATATTCTTACAGTAAATGTTGTCTTCACTGCTTGGAACAATATAGATTTGAGATAATATACTAATACATTATGTAAGTATACCAATGCAGGATAATAGATATGGCCAACTTGTTCTTTAACATTGAAATAAAAAAAATAAATCATTTTTTAAATTCATGAATTCTAAAAAAAAAAAAAAAAAATGGATTTGTTTCCAAATGTTTTTAAATTTCATATTTAATAACATTCCCAATATTATGAATGTTCTAATTCTTATTTATATTAAACCAATGAGTGACCTTTAAAAAAGCTACTGTATAGGCTATAGTGGGCAAAATTAAAATAAAATTAGAGATTAGCCTCCAATAAGAAAATATTTTTTTAAAGGACATTTCAATTCTTTGTTTCATTTGAATATATAGAGCTAATATTCATGTGTCACAGTATAACCCCTTTCTGCTGAATTGCATTTACTCAATATAAATATTTTTTTAATAACATCTATTTTATTTGTGTATATACAGTACAGAACCTTTTCATTTTGATCACATAAGATATTATTCAGGTTGTGTCTTAGGCAGTTTGGGGAGAAAAGGCATTACAGTATAGGTAATTCCTGAACTTTATACGACTAATCATAAAAAATATATAAAGACAATATTTGTTTTGTAATTTATTATAAATTGAAAAGTAACTTTTGTATTGAACATAGTAATTATGAATGATTGAACAGTATAGATTTTTCATTAAATATTCAAAAAATACCATGTTAGAAATTATTTGTTTTTACATGTTTGTGATTTGTGTCCATCATTTAAAACAAATGTTCACTTAACATGTTTGCGGGAATGCATTCTCAGTTTTTTATCAGGGCTTAGCTTTTATTAGTATAATTTTGCCTGGAAAGAGGGAAACAATGAAAACCTTTAAATAAATAGTTGGAAGCATAAACTCTAATTCAAGTCGACATGGAACACTGTTTTAACTACAGTAGGCTACTACATTTTAACAGTAGGCCTAATTATCTCACTTCATGACACTTTTCAAAAATTATCTTCAATATCAAAGTTGTAAACCTTTCTCGTTTTTTTTTTTTTTTTTAATTTGTCCATCTATTTTTTTTTTTAATTTTTGGTAACAAGTCTTATGCCTTAATTCTAATTCTAAAATATAGTCTATGCCTGCAAATAAGGCTGTAATGAGTTGGTTATTTTAATTTGTGCATTTTAAGTTAATTAGGTTTTTGACACCACACAAACAAAACAGTTAGTAAAAAGACAGGATTCTAAATCAAATAAAGAAGCTGGAGGTTATGTTGAAAAAGTAAAGACAAACTTCCGTAAATATGTGAAATAAATATTGCTAGTGATTAGTTATTTTATTTTTAAAATAACATTAAAGTAACTTAAATAAAAAAAAAATCAGTAGCCAAAGCCTGCCCAGCAAACTTATCTTCACGGATGTTGGGCTAAAGGAATTAATGTTAAAAATGATCAATCAGGTTTATTCCACTTCTTGATTATAATTAGGGTTGGATATTACTTAATGTAAGGTAGGGTTGAGTATTGAAATGAAAGTAGGAATGTAAAAAAAAAAAAAAATGCTAATCCATTTAGTCATGTGCCCTGCAGTCAAACACGAGTCGCTGTTTTGGTAGTAGTTCATGCCGATAAGCTTGCTCTCCAAACACTAGTCTTAAAATTCAGTTGAAGCCAATGAGTTAAGAAAAAAACAACTTTTGCAGTGTTTCTTTTAATTAAACACTATACTGTGTAACTATAAATATATATGGTATATATATATATAGTACCGTACATATTACAGTATAGACAATATATATTATTATAAAGAACGAAAATAATTAAAAATATTTATTTATTAGTAATTATAAAATAATGTTCTTCATTTTTATTTTAAACTATGTAATAGAATATACTATTTTAAAGTTCAAGAAGTTTGCCGCAAAATGGCAACAAGAGTGGGCATGTCAGGCCTTCCATAGCTGCTTGCTGACAAACGTTAGTTATTAAAGTTCTTTATACAGTTAAAAAAACAGAAGTGAAGATAGCAACTGAATTCATTATCAGCATATCGCTCAGTCTTCTATGGAAGGCATCAAGAGGGAACCTATTTATAACGGGCGTGGGCATTACCAATGTGATAATTCCTGTCAAAATTGCTGCTGTCAGCTTTGTAGATACAAAAGTACAAGATGATGTCGAACGAAGACGGCTGCACGATGAAAGCACGACGGAGCTGGAACTATGATTACTGGAACAAGAAATGTAAAAACAGCAGACTGACTGGCTAACAGTTTAATAAATAAAAAGTTCAAATGTCCAAACAAAAGATGAACTAAAACTACTGATGCTGGAACTTTGCAAACTGCTGGTTGCATTACGGTAAAATAAAAAGGAAATAATGTTAAATAAAGTCCCATCTGACAAAAGCTGTGATGGCACAGCTCGGAACTGGTCAGGCTCGAAGAGAATGGCTCTGTGCTGTTCTCCGACTCGGTAAACTGCATGAACATGGAATGCCTGAATGAAGAATAGGCTACCTGAGGGGACAACAGCACAAAACTGCTACCCTTCAAGTAAGACGAAGAAACGAAAACTGGTCACTTCAATAGTTAATTAGCAAGTAGGATATGCTAATTAACTATTGAAGGTTTTAATGAAAGTAGATGTAATGCACCGTTTCGAGCCCATTTGATGTCATCCAAGATGGCGGCTGAATTTTTGAAGTCGAAAATCCAAGATGGCTAACTTGATGTTTGTGTTTTTTGTAGGTTTAGGCTGTTTTTATGCCAAATATGGGCATATGACATCATATTAT
>PXIH01S0032148.1:0-19488 GCA_003024985.2 Euperipatoides rowelli
CGCAGCCAGTCCCACTGTGCCAATGCCCCTTGGCTATAATTGAATAATATTAAATACCATTGACAAGCATTTTATATTCCCCCCATTGTTTTCAATTTTGTAGGTCCTCAAAAATATCATTTGCCCTGGACCTCACATTTTCTCTAAAAATCCTTACTCATGATTATTATCCTTCTATCCAGAATAAATGTATGAAATACAGTTAGGTTAAACATTCTTTGAGTTTAGTTAAAACTAAAAACCTGTAATGATCAACAGTGGTGTGCCAATAAAATAGGGTACATGGGGTGGGCCCCTATTTTGTCACCCCCAAGGCCACCATTGGATTAAAAACCTTGCAAGCAGTTCAGTAAAAGTCAGAAGTTATTTTTCACTGGGTGTGGTTTTTGTCTAAGAGTGGTCCTCCAGAACAAGACAAAAAAATTAAATGTTTTAAAAATGTATGCAAAACAAAGATTAGTTACCAACGTCAGCTGGGAGTTTGGGGGTTACTGTAAGGACACCTCCTCCCCAACATGGTCCAGGGCAGTGACCCTGGAATCTACTTTTTTTATGACCTAAAAGTTTTACAATAGCTCTAGTAATATTTAAAAATAACTATTTTCTTTTTAGAAGCAACAATTAAGTATTAGGAAAAATTAACCAGTAATCAATTATTGGCTATGAATCTTCTGAAATGATATCCACAACTCAAAGCATATTAATTCCTATATCCCAAAACATAATTTATACATATTATAAACCATAAATTTAAATATGTAGACTCAAGTCAAGACTCCAGCCAATTGGACGAAACTGTCATCTTATTGTGATTTATTGAAGACGATGATACAAATGTGAGTGCTCTCCCCTACCAGTGTGAATGGCTAGTTGGAGTATTTACAAGTGGAAAGACAACTGGTAGGTATCTGCTTTCTAAAGTGAAGAAAATCCTCTAGGATCTCAACTTAAGCTTGCAGTTGCTTTTTGGTCAAAGTTATGATGAAGCTGGCAATATGCAAGTCAGTATTAAGGCATGAAGAGATGCATTCAAGAAGAATGTCCTAAGGCCCTTTAAATAAGATGTCAGGCACATTGGTTTGACCTAGTCATAGAGAAAATGTGGAATTCTGAATTGCTGTGAAAAACTTCTTTTTGGATTCTGGAAGAGATTTATGTCTTTATGACTGGTCAGGATCGCCATACTGTGTTTGTGGAAGTTCTCCAAACTTCTTCAGATCACATTAGCGCAAGAATAGACAAGCATGTTTCTACAACACAATGAATCAGCAAACATACAGCTTCCAAACACTATATGACTGCTTTATTGAAACAATGGACAGAGAATCAGCCACTTCTGCATCACGACTAAAAAAGAAATTGAAGACATTTGAATTCACCACTGTTAGTAATTGTCATCTGTCTGAAGATTTTTTAAGTTTCTGCACCCATCACAGTAACAAGGTGTTATGATCGATCTTTTGATGTGAAAGTAATTTTAGCAGATGTAATAACACAACTAAAGCATCTCAGAACAAATAAAGATGGTCTGAACTTCAAACTGAAATACATAAATTTCTGGAGGTACACTCAATTGTAGCTGAAAAGAAGAGGAACTCATCAAATGGTTTGGGGGGAGGGGATCAGCACCCCTGTATAAAAATAAACCCACAGGTTTTTTTTTACTATTTGCACTTACTATTTACAATATTTAGGGTTTTTCTTACTATTTACACTATTTAGGGTTTTCTTACTATTTACAGTATATATGGATTTTCTTACTATTTACACTAATTAGGGGTATCTTACTATTTACACTAATTAGGGTTTTCTTACTATTTACACTATTTAGGGTTTTTCATACTATTCACACTAGTTAGGGGTTTTCTTACTATTTTTACTATTTAGGGTTTTTCTTACTATTTACACTATTTAGGGTTTGTCTTACTATTTACACTATTTAGGGTTTTTCTTACTATTTTTACTATTTAGGGTTTTTATCACTATGGTTTTTATCACTATGGTTTTTACACTTTGGTTTTTCTTACTATTTACACTATTTATGTTTTTTCTTAGTATGTACACTATTTAGAGTTTTTCTTACTATTTACACTATTTAGGTGTTTTTTACTATTTACTAATTTAGTGTTTTCTTACTATTTACACTTTGTAGGGTGTTTTTTTTACTATTTACACTATTTAGGGGTTTTCTTACTATTTACACTATTCAGGATTTTACTTACTATTTACACTATGTACAACCAAAAAAAAACTTATCAAATCAGACAGAAAGGCAACAAAACATTGTCAACCAAAAAAGCTTATCAAATCAGACAGAAAGGCAGCAAAACATCAAAAAAAGCTTATCAAATTATACAGAAAGGTAACAAAACGTCCAGTTAACCAAAAAAAAAAGCTTATTAAAAATCTGAAATGCATACACCTTGCCCCCCCCCCCCCCCCCCCAGAGAAAATTGTCTGAAGGAAACACTGGTAGGCTATACTGCATATACCCACTTCCTTATAAAAAGGAATACCATAGTATATTTACTACCAATAAATATAACTCTGAGAGTATAAGGCAAAAACAACTTAAAACAATTCTAAATATTAAAAATAATAGTGTATCTTTACTATACAAGTTAACATGGACTATAAGAAATCAATTGCTTCATTTCTAATAGAAAAAATAATAATTTCAAATTTGTTATTGGAATTTTATGATTGTTAAAACTAGAATACTTTTTAGCACTGAAAAATAATGCATTTATTCATTATTTGTATTATATTCCTGTTACATTTTATTAATTTTTTGCTTTTGACATCTTAGTAACTATAATAATTTTACATATTACATTCATTTTTTTTGCACTACATTTCTATTTTTATTATTTTGAATAATATCATTGACCATTATATGTTTAGACATGTACACCACAGAAAAAAAATTGAGTCAGTAGATTCTAAATTGATGGCAGAAGCAGTGATGGGGAAGTTATTGATAAGTAGTGATAAAGTTTAGGAGATTGCTTATTTTCCATCATCCTATTATGACAAAGTTGTAAGTCTATTTGTACTGATAATGATGGCAATTTTACAAATTGCATAACTATAATTGAAAGAATGAGAATTAGTTGTTCTCCATCCAAAATGTACATATGTATCTAGTACCACAGATAGATAAAGTGCCAGTACTAAGATAGATAAAGTACCAGTACCACAGATAGATAAATACCAGTGCCACAGATAGATAAAGTACCAGTACCACATATAGATAAAGCCACAGTATTGATACTGATTTGACTCTTGTCATTTGTTTATAACTGATAACAAATGAGAGATAATGCTAAAGTGACAGATGTTTTGAATGTGTTGGGAGTGACATGAAGTTGTCTTGCCACCAGTGGTGGCTAGCATATGGTGGACTCTGGGACGGAGCCCCTCCAAATAAAATTAAGCACATACTCCTTCTCAATGTTATCTAATATTGAGTAGTAATTTTTTTTTTTATGTTAAAAAAATAAATGTTTGATAATTAATTAGGCATAATAAAGTTTTTTTCATTAAAAAAAATAAAAATATGCAAGGGTTAATGTATTCAGGTTCAGTGTCTTGGACTCTATAAAATCTGTCCAAATTTTAACCTTTGAAGTATAGCCAACGAGCTAGAAATGAAGTGGTTATGATTTGTTTAAATGAATTTCACGTGACTTTTCTTGGGCAGAGTCCGAAACACTGAACGAAATTCGAGAGAAGCTGAAAAAGCACGCGTTTTGAGCGTATTTCCCACAAACATACATATGGGTAGGCATATCTCTCTCTCTCATTAAATCTCATTTGATCGATTGACGACTGTATGAATTTGGCGCTTTTTTATTTTATTTGATTATTTCAGATTTGTGATTGTTGTTTCATTCAGACTTGTGGAATTTTTCCNTGTATATACAGTATCTATATACGGTATATATATGCAGTACCTACTGTATATGCAGTAGTAGTCATAGTATAATTCAGAGCTCATTTTAAGGCATAAAAAAAAAAAAATTAATAACTCCCAGGGCTGTGGCCATGGACTCCGTTGGGAGGCTTACAGCGCCCCACAAACCCCAGCTGTCACAGCACCCCCCCCCCCATGCCTGCTAGTCACCACCCACTACTGCTTTCCACTGTGACAAATGTCCAAAATATTTATGTGGATTACAAAGGATTGTTACCATTGCCATGATTTGTGCAGTGGCAGTGATTATTCCAATGATTAGAAATGATGTGTAATAGGTTCTTAATGCTACCATTTTGCAGTCTTGGTCATTAAGACATAAATATTATTATTATTATACTACATTTATTAACAATTTTTGTAACTTGATGTTGTATTTAAAGGTCAAATGTAACAGATTTTCAATTTTTTTTTATTATTGATTTTAAAAGATTTTTACTAAAAAAAAATATCCACCAGATTTAAAAAAAAAAAAAAGTTATTTACATCATTTCTCAGAGAAGAATAAAGCTTGCTATAATTAACTATAGAATATTTGCTATCTTTGTCAGCTTAAGTCTGAAAATCTTTAGACTAAATGTTTAATTACTTGTATAAAATCATAATCCAATCCATCCTTTGTGCTATTATGGTCCAATTTTTTTTTTTTTTAAAAAAAAAATCAAAATGACATTTACTACAAGTTGAACATTCCTCTATTTACATTATACAAATAAAATAGCTGTAGAAAGAGTTTTGTCATCAAATTAATCTCAGATCCCCAAAAATGTGAAAGTTTCAATTTGTAAACTCAGAATGAGGATATCAATAGTCTTAATTTTATCTTTAAATAACTTATTTTTTATGCATTTTACATTTTTTTTCCAGTGTAATTTTTCTTTTAGTAATTATCTTTGAAAATCAATAATAAAAAAAAATAATAAAAATTCATTGACCTTTAATTATTATTTGAGTTGTGGTGTATCAAAAAAAAAAAAAAAAAAACAATTGAATATTAGTTGTGTTGGAATGGTTTTTGATTAGGGCACAGTTTTGACCTGAAAGGACATTTATTAACAAGGGATATAACAATTTAGTGAAAGTTTCAGTTTTGAAGTCATACATAGTGAAATTATAAAAGACTTGTTATTAAAATAATCCTATTTTGAATTGATACATTGTTAAAATCAATCCAATTTTAAGAAAACTAATGTAATTCAGTAAAATAACCAAATCTTGTTTTCATTGTACAGAATAAAAGTTCAATTTCCGTGGGCTGGTTTAAATTTGTGTTTGCAATTAATTTAATTTATTAAACAATTCAAAGCACATTACAAAAAGTATTTGACATATGTAATTATAGAATAATTGTTAGGCTATTTTAGGTGTTAAGTTTATAATTAAGGATGATTTATAAATGGTAGCACACAATTAAGGATGAATTACAAATGTGCATATTACTATTCTATTTTAGGCATCCTAAACAATATAAAGGTCTGTATTCTTATGTAGAAAGAAACTACTTAAGAATTATTCATTCTCATGCATGTATAGGCCTATATATATTTTGGATTTAATAAAATATTAAAAAAAAAGTATTTGTCATAAAATTTAAAATATTAAATATATTCTACTGTACCGGTACCTATGTTTTTTTTTTTTTTTTTTAAATATCATCATTTACATATTACTATATACTAGTAATCCAATGTTGGTCGAAATTCGACCAATAAGAAATTCCTTTGTAAAAAGCTGCCACTCCTTTGTAAAAACCCGCCACAACGCTAAACAATGAATTTCCTTTGTAAAAAGCCGCCACAACGCTAATAAGAAAATTTCCTTTGTAAAAAGCTGCCACTCCTTTGTAAAAACCCGCCACAACGCTAAACAATGAATGTTTTAATTTTATATATAAATTTTAGCTTATTGCACTCCCTCAAAGATGTTGCACTCCCTCTCCATACAATATAAACTTTAACTCTGCCAAATCTCACACTCATCCGTGCACCCAATATGCTTTAAAAGGGATCCAAAGTTTTCCCATCACTTATTAATATATAGATTGTAAGTAATGAAATGAAATAAGATAAATATGTAAATATATGTTTTAGATTACATAGTAAAATAATGAGATAGGTACTTATACACTTTCAGAAGACCCATCAAGTTCAATATTGCCTTTAACATGCTGTAAACATGAGACTTTAATCAGAATACACACTGAAATCTGTTACAACTATCAAATTATTGATTTACATAAAAAAAAACTATCAAAAAAAAATGGGCTAGGCTATATACAGTGTGCCAACTAATTTTGTGTTTACTAGCCATGACAATAACATTTCAACAATTAGGTAAACATGGTACTTTAATATGTTTTATTCATTCCAACCCTTTATAGAAATGCTGCTTAACTCAAAACAAAACTATAAAATAAATAAAAAAAATCCTAAATCAAAAAATAACAAGTAAAATATAAAAAAAACATTTATTGATCAAATTGAGATTATAGCTAATCTGCAAAAGTTAACAGAAGTCTAAAAGTTAGTTTTACTTTTAAGATATCATCACAAAAAAGGCATTCTACACGTGACACAATGCCTTTGTATTAATAAACTTCATTCAAAATAGACTTTATATTTACATCCTCAATGTGGATAGTTATTCTCCATCTCTTTCTTTTCAACTAAATATTTGAGATAGTNTTGTTTGAGAAGAATGTGGAGGATGATATTTTAATATGTTTTGAAATCCAAAACCATTGAGGTATTGAGATTGCCTATAAATAGTTTCTATGATTTCTTTCTCCCATATAAATGTTATGCCTTTTGGGAAATTGTAAAAAAAAAAAAATGATTGAAATGCTGACTGAGTGAACTAAATCAGAGCAATTAGAAAAATGATCCAAAAAATTTTTTCTACTAAAAAAAAAAAAAAAAAACATTGAATGGTTGAGTTATATCAGAATCTGTTTGTTGATGTTTGTGACTGAAGTATTGAACAAGAAGATGATTTGAAAAACTTATTGAAAAACTTTACTACAAATTGACCATATAGGAAGGAGAAAAAAATCTAAGTAAAGTCTACAAAATATCTCTCCGAAAATAAACATTACTTATGAACTTAAGACTCAATATTATACTTATAATCGATGCAATATGTTGCGTAAAAACAGATATCATGTTGCAAACCACACACACTGATGCTAACCACACACACTGGCATATCCAGGCATGCATAATTAAATGATAGATAGCCACCCATCATCAGCCATATTTATTGAAAAAAAAAAAAAACAATATTTACCAGATATATTCATTTGCTCTATTTTTTTTAGCTGTGGAACCATTCATCTATTTTGCTTTATAAGTAGAGTATGCACACTGTTGTTTTACAAGCCTCTGGGTATCAAGCTTACCAATTATGTATCCTCCCAAAATAACCCAATGGTGTATGACCATGTCAAATGCTCAGATGCCTTATTTTTTATTTAGAGTCCTAACCTTACCCTTACCCTGAACCCTGACTCCAACTATGTGTGAAATCCACTATGCCCTAACCCTCTGATAATCCAAGAGGTTAAATATACTGATTTTGATCAATTTTGTTAGTTTTTTCACAATTTCCATTGGCCTTACCTTTAACCAGTCAACAAACATCAATGACAGATTTTTGGAGGAAATGTCTTGGTAAGTTTGACACCCATATACTATAGTTGGTTATGTCACAATTGATTTAGTTTGAAAGCATCGTACTTGAAAATGGATTTTAGTAAAGCAGTAAATAAAGTATAATAAAATATTTTACACACTACTAGATGTTTATTAGAATTCAATTTGATGCTTAAAACTAAAAACCATAACAACTATAAGACAAGGAATATGATTGGTTACTGTATAGAGCAATTTCATTGATCTGGTCCCAATCCTGAGAATAACATGAACAAATTTAAGAACACATCTACAATTTTGAGATGGATTAAACAGATTGGAGACCTGTTACATAAAAGTACAAATGTGCCTTTATTTATGTATTTAAAAAATTTAATCCGTTATTTCACTGCATTTGCCTAAATTAGATATACTTTATATACAGTATGGAAGTATTAGATTTGTTGACATTAAACAAAGTTGTTATGTATAATTTTGTATATGCAAATATAGTCTCAAAAGAGAAATTCAGATTATTAATTAATATGGGTAACAGAGAAGGTGATTTTTTGCTCAAATTATGGATAATACAATATCACCAGGTGGGGTTGGTATTATTAGCTGAGGGAAAAATTATGTATAAGAAATTGTCTAAGATCACAATCTGGAGCAATGTTGCTCTGACGGAGTATAGAAATGCCAAGGTAAATCTGATAAAGTTAATGGGTCTTTATCTTGAGGGAGGTTTGGAAAAGTTCATTATTAAGTTTGAGCTTGGTATTTTGCCAGTCAGAATAAGATTGTTCAAAATTGGTATAATAAAAATGTATAATATTATTGTCCACTGGGGTGTGGGCAGGAGGAGGATAAAGGTAATTTGTTTTGGGAATGTTTAATAGGGAGAAGGTAAATGTGCGTGGTATTGAAAAAAAGGTGGGGGAAGTATGGGCTGAATGTATGTTGGGTTGGGAAAACATTGGAAGGGTTGAATGATCGAGTAAAGGAGTTCATTTATGGGATTTTTATTTTCCTCTGTAGAAAGTAAAATGTGGGATAGTATTTGAGTCAATTCAATGTAATAATTATTTGGGAATTTTCTTGAGTTACAGTACATACATCTAAATATAAAAAAAGATTTGTTCTCTCTTACTATTGAGGTATTTGATAGAGTGTGGGATAGGGAGGTGATGACATAGAGATAAGTAAGAGTATATAATGTTGCCTTGCATCACAGGGTAACAGGGATGAGAATGGGAGGTGGGAGAGAATTGAATAATGGATTAGTCCAGGGTTTCTGGAATTTAAATTGTTTATATAGAATTAATGTTGAAATTGGGTATTGTATTATGTATTGATTTATGCTTGATATTGAGATCCTAGATAGATATCATTTCTAGGATTTTTATTTGTACAAGCTAATATTTTATTGGTTTTATTAAAATAAAAAAAAAAAAAAAAAAANAAANAAAAAAAATTATAAAACAATTTATTGCAAAAGAAAATATTTTCAAATGTATATATTTTACTATTACATAAAAAAAAATCTAAAACATTTCTACAAGGCTATGGGTTGTTTTAAAAATTTAATTAAAGACTCTATGATCCTTTCTGTAAGATTTGTTGGTTTGCTGGGCAGAAAAAGTAAAATTAATCTGTAATCTATTTCATGTTGAGAATTTGTGCCGCATTTGTTCAATTTAAATAATCTAGTAGGAACAAAATTTAAGTAATTTTTCGATGCAGTTAAAATGTGCTTTTTTTTTTTAACAGAAGGAATAATCTTTATGTTGATATCATACTTAGTCAGAAGGGTCACCACCAAAGTTCAATCTCATTACAAATAATGTATGTTTGTGTAGAATAATTAGCATTTCCCGGAACGAAAAGTAATAATGAAAAATAAATCTAATCATAAATATTAGAATATGAAATATAGAAATTATATTTCATCAATTTTCTTTTGGCAAAATAATAATATTAGAAGGACCTCAAAACGGATTATTTAGATTAGGCCTATATAAACTATTTAAATATTTATTTTGTTGATTAGAATCATATTCTAATATTAAAAACAAAAATGATTTATACTAGGACATGTTTTCTATAAAAGAATATTTACATAGTCTATATAAATTAAAGATTTTTTTTAAAGTTATTTTTGTAAATGATTTAAAGTATAAACGGTGTGAAGATTATTTAAAATAATTTATGAGAT
Organism: Euperipatoides rowelli; assembly: GCA_003024985.2. NCBI lineage: Eukaryota > Metazoa > Onychophora > Udeonychophora > Euonychophora > Peripatopsidae > Euperipatoides > Euperipatoides rowelli. The sequence goes on from PXIH01S0032148.1 coordinate 9,821, forward strand.
TATGGATATTATTGTAACTGATCTTAATTTGTAATCACTAATAATTTATATTGGCTTAATTATTTACTATAGTTTAATATTATTATGTCTGAACACTCACTCTACTACATGCAACTTTTTTTTTTTTTGGAAGGGGGGGGGGTTGTCCCATTAAAACTTTATTGGAAAAACTCATAAAATATGAACATGGAGCCTCAGATTATGTTGATACATTGAAAACACAACGTACAATATCAATGCCAATAACTCATGTGCTGATAGAGTGTTAACACCCCCTTTACAAGCCATAGGGGAAAACCTTAAAAAAAAAAAAAAATACACTTGATAACAATTTACCCACGCTATTAACCTAACAACATAACAGAGATGAGGCTAGTCTAACAAGACCTCATCCCTTAAAAATATATCAAAAAAGGACAAAATGGCCAGATTCAGCCATTTTTTAATCGAAAATGTTTGCTGGGAAACATGAGATAGTACTGCTTGACCTACTCAGTGAATTGTAAAAAAAGAAAAAGCCAAGGCCTCATCTGGATATCCTCAAAATACAGAGGTTCCAAATTTTCCAAAACGCAACAAAAAACTACTAATGGCACTAAAATAAAGTTTCTATGCAGAAGAAGGTCCACTACAACATCATAGATGGGTCTAAAAAAATCATAATGCAAAACATGAGCCACCCTCTGTCTAGCCTCTTGAAAATAAGCACACTGCATCAAAAGATGATGCAAGGTCTCATGATGATCACATAAAGAACAGGATAGATCCAATTGAAACATATACCGTTAAATCAACAAGTCTCTTATGTATACAGAACCGGATAACACCCGAAAAAGAAAGTCATAAAGATTAGACGAAAGATATATTTTCTTAAAATGTCTGTAATAAGGCAGCAGTAGATTAGCAGCAGCAGTGGGAATCCAGTCCCAATCCAATATTAGGAAATACACATTGTAATGGAACTTGCACACCATTTGTGCATCAAAAGTATCTAATTATCTTGAAATGTCTCCTGTAACACAAACAGCAACACTGGCTCATCATCATACAGTGGAGGACTGTCAGTGTGATCCATCTCCTGTGGACATTCACATACTGGGAATATCTAAGATAAGAAAAAACATGATTTGCTCTAATGACTGATTCAAGTCAGTTAAAATCATGCAGGCCAAGCCCACCTTGCTTCACTGTCAAGCAAAGATGCCATATGGATACTGGTACCAACATCATACCCACAGGACTTTGGTGCACCACAGTATACATCCTATTAATAAATGCCTTATTAAAGTTGACATGGGGTACATAATAATATATGGAAGGAAACAAGTAGTCATTTATAATTTCCACTCTGGTGAGCAATGACAAGTGCTTCTCCAACAAAACACTTTGAGTCTGTTGAAATCATCCTAGAATTTTTTCCTGCTGCACATGCCTGACCTATCATCCCAAGTATGGGAATGGAAGACCCCAAAAAGTCCCAGGAAAAGTATCATTATATCTATTATCCATCTGATAAGTATAGGGATATCGGATTGAGTTTTCAAAGGATTAAACACAGACCATGAGATGTGAGAAAAATGATCCAGGAGCTGAAAAAACCTGGGAACATTATGATGTCCATTAACAAAAACTGTCAAATTGTCAACGTATGACAATACTGAAACACTTTAGGAATCCAGACCCCAAAATCCATAGCTCTCAAATCAACAATCAAACTGTTCAGGTAGAGGTCAAAAAGGTTGGTTCTCAAGGAGGACCCTTAGGTAATTCCCCTCTTAACTGGGATAGAATAATACAGCTTCCCCGATGCTTGATTGAGATAAATTTATTTTAGATATAGTTTATAACTCCACGCAACAATGAGGAACACCCAAAATAATTATGATTCATGAGGCTAAAAATTTATGGCTCACCTAGTCAAAGGCCTTATGGATATCTAAGAATAGAACAACCATGTCCCTCAACCTTTGCCTCCTAATATAAGGCAGTACCTGCTAAATAATATTTATGTGTTTGTGTGTATAGTTCTAGACTGAATCCTAAAATGATATGGTGACAAGGCTGATGCCAAAAGGAGGCTAAGCTTATTGTTAAAAATTATGTGAAAACCTTTGACTCCAAGTATTGAACATTTATGGGGAGGGTAGATGAAAAAGTAAGCCTAGTGTTAGGATTGAGGTCTTGTTTCTGATGTAAATTAAATATGAGTGGATGAAACCCTTGTCAGTAAAGGGATGTGTCAACCAGGTATTGCTAAGCATGAGCAAGTTAGGAATAAAAATGTGAGCAAAGAGCTTAAGGACCTCCACTGTGATCAAATCCAGCCCCGGTGCACTATGATAATTCAGCTGGACCAAGGCATCATGGATATCCTTCTATGCAATAACAAAGTTATTCTGTGAATCAATGTCCTTGTGAATTGGAAATGCAATCCTCTTGAAATAATCCTCCTATCGACTCGCAAAAGAGCTGTAAACCTTTGTGAAATAATCATAGACATGGCCCAGCATGAGATTGGACTGTACATATAAATGAAGCCTACTGGATGCGACAAAAGCTTATTAAAGAAGAAAGACATAGTTAGGGCTGAGATTCCTTGCCTTGACACAACAATCTTCTTACTCAATAGATACATATGGTCCAGATACTACTGATGTGAGAGCCTATTGTGTTCCTGTTGACACTTTCTATAAAATGGAATCTGCATAGCATCAATATTGGTCATTGCTGCCATCAAATCCTGTAAATCAGCCAATCTCCCATTAACCATCTGTTTGGCTTGAACATTGATGTCTAGTAATCTTGTGACAAAGAAAATTTAAAGTGAAAATAATTATCAGTAAAAAAGTTCTGAAACAAAAATGCCACTGTGTCAATGTACAATTCCAAAAAAAAGTGTATGAAAGTCTAATCGAGGAGATATGAAGGGGTGCTTCTGTAGCACTTCATAAATAGGAATCCATAATGCAAAGCTAGAGCCCAGCTTCTTTATAAAAGCTGCATGTTCTGTAAAGGTTGTTAATATACATTGACATCAGTGTGTGTCACCATTACATGAGACACAAAGAGGTAAACCAAAGTATTGGCAGCTAAAGATAACTGTGTAGGCAAACGTTCATTCCTTTGCAAGGATTCAACATCAACCATTCAGAATCTGTCAAAATACCTGAAAAATTGATCCTCTGATTAAAGTTACAGCTGATAACAATAATGTTCTGCTTCACAGGGACTTGTGAGCACATTTCTGATAATAATGCCCTATAAGTAGCCACCAGACCAGGTGCATATTAGTTTGCTAACACCATTTGGTTCGCGTCAAAAATTATTGATAAAATTATGTATCGTGAGGTAGCTTTAACAACAGTTAAATCTGATACAATAATTATTTTTCAAATCAAAATTAATACCCCCTGGCATGTCTTTGGAGCATTATCTTGAAAATTTAAAAAAAAAATCATCAAAAAAATGTTTGACCCTTCCCCCATGCCCCCTCCCCCTTAGCTGCCTTAAGCTTGGTTTCCTGAAGAAACCAAATGTCAATTTCATGCTCCATTAAATAACATTTTAATAACTTTTATTTTCTATTGGTATTAAAGCACTGAATATTGATGGTAAGAAAATTGAGATCCCCTGCTAATTGTGCCATGATATAAAAAAAATAGCTATGGGACAAAAGAAGAAAAAAAAATTACAACAACTAAGTTCACAAAAAAATGTGATTATACTACAGAAATAAAGCCTGAAAATGCAAAAATAGTAGAAAGCCTGTGATCAACCCCCCTGTACACTCCCCACACCCCCTCCAAAAATTCCCAATCTTAAAATTCCAAATACATGAACAAAATTAGTTCCCCTGTACAACATGTCCAAAGAAAAAACAATAAGTAAAACGATACCCATATTGTTGTATTAAATTATTAATCCACCACAAGTCTAAAAGGATTTCAATTATTTACAGTATTTAGATTTGTATGTCCCCCCCCCCCACCCCCCTTCATTACACTCAGTATCCTTAGAGTCCTCTTGCATCAATCGGTTTTCATCTGAATAGCCTGAAAAGGAATCAGTGACCAAAGTCTGGTAAATCCCTGGTACACCTCCAGACCTCTCAAAATCATGCTCCGAATTAGTATTCCCAAGTGTAGAGTGCCCTGTAGCCGGAGCTGAAAGGGACATAAACAAATATTGTGATGCATTATGATTCAAATGCTTAGCACCATCATACAAACATCCCTGTGATGACAGCTGAATCTGCTGAGGATGAGGTGCCTGTACCTCCTACCTGTAAGATTTTAAACATCTGGGAATAGTGCCCCCCCCCCCCCCCCAACAAACTAGCTTGCATAATGCACAATTCCTAATCGGACACTGCTTTATATCATGGCCTGTTTCCCGTCAACGGAAACAGGCCATGGCCTGTGGGTTGAACTAACCCACCCCCTCAAATTTGACTTAGTCATTATCAAATAAGGCTATTATTTAAAGACCACCCCTTCTTTGATGGCAAAAGTAATAAACACTGGGGTGGTGGCAACTCTGTTTCTTCAGCCAGATTCCTATATGTGGGCCTTATGGTAACAATAGACCCAAAACCAGACATGAAATCATTCATTTCAGCGGACACTGTTCAAAAATTTACTAGATTTGATATAACAACTACATCTGCATAGAAAACATAAAAATTGTCTAGGCGTGTAAATAAGACAAAGTAAATTGTGCTAATGCTTCTGGAGTTTTAAAGGCAACAAAATGGTATTGTGGCAAATGGAGCCTAGTGTACTCCTTTAATTCTCTAAGAAGGCCTACTGATTCTAAAATGTCTACCAGGTGTGACAGCTGCAATTTAAAGTTCACATCAGTAATAACAAACACATTAGAGTCTACTGTTACAAACAATTCAAAATTACGAAAATTAATAATAATGTTTTCTTTGTATTTACTCACCATTTGCATATATTAAAACCAAGCTTTCCTTAATTTTTGAACTCATGAATATAATGTGATAATTGGATTTTAACTCTTCTTAATCTTCTCAAATTAATATNCGATGTATTGTCATTTAAATTGTATTTGTGGATGCATTCCAATAAGCCAGCACTTAGTAAGATTTGTAAAGCAGAAAAAACTTTCCTCTCGATCTGTTTATCAGGGCATTCCTCGAATAGTAAATCTATTTCCTTTTATCAAATCCACTATTTCAGCTACTGTTTAAATTAAGCTGATGTTAATAGTGGTATCTAGGCTTTCATGTTACATGGTAAATATTAACTGCTCATCCTTATACATATAATTCTCAGGTTCTTGTCCACAACATAAGGCTTAACAAATTTAAAATACTTTTCAGAGTAGTTCAAATGTTCCTCTATTACTTTAACATAATTGACTATATTTCATTGCAGCATAAAAGCCATTCAGTAATTTCTCTCTTCCAGAGCAATGAATTAACCATTTTCATGGTGTCCATCCTCCCAAAAATTGTTTTTGTTTTGTTTTTATTATAATTCCTAAAATAACTTTCAGAATTTTAATTATCAAATCTTTGATGAGTTAATTCCCTAAAGAAAATAAACAGTTATGTATCATTAACTTGATTTGTTACGTATTTAACAAAAAAAATACTGAATAAACTATATTTACAACATTGTATAGGCTTTCTGTTAAACTGGAATCAAAGTAACTTTATCCTGTATTTTGGAACTTCTTAATCAGTTATTGAAAACAAGTCCATTTTATACAATTCAGGCAACAGTGGTTTCAATGATATAATATTAGGGTTTCCAAATAATATATTACACCAGTATTTTTAGATTGCAAACATCAAGTTTTTCTCAAAATAAAGGGTAAATAGTAATAGANTGAAACGTCCAGAATATACCATAAATCAATTCTACTAATAATTCAGTTTCATTTCAAATCTTCATTTGTTCCTTTTCCTCTCCTTATATTATTTTAAAATATTTCATACTATACTGCAATTCCAAAAAAATATGTTGTGCAGTCTCATCCATGTTTTTGCATAAAGGGTGGTCCCCTTTTACCTCTTTAGTCCCTTAGATGGCCGGTTCGAGCTGAATTTATACTGAATCCTTTTTTATTTATTATTTTTTATCAATTTTTTCCTTATATTATTTTAAAATATTTCAAACTATACTGCAATTCCAAAAAAATATGTTGTGCAGTCTCATCCATGTTTTTGCATAAAGTATGTTGAATATTACCATTGTATGCATTATATTCAACTTTAATTATAAAATTCTGCAAGGAGCCTACCATTTAATTTTCTTAACCTCTATTTTTGTTTTTTGTTTTGTGGTAGTACGGATATTTAACTTTTGAATATAATCAAACAACATATTTTTCTTGGTTTGGATATAGTAGAGGGAAACATTGATAAGAGTCAGATTATATTATGATTAGTGGGAGTTATTTTTTTCTATACTGAGATGCAACTTGTTTATTTCTGTAACTATTGTATGTTAAAATTACATAATAATATTGACATCTAATTGGCTGACCTTATGCCAGAGTGAACTATCTGCTAAAATTAGAAATTTGACCTGTCCATGAGATTATGCTACAGATTTTTCAATTTTGTCTCTGTGTCATACTGAACTAATTTATATAACAATAATAAATCAATTTTTACTATAAGTTCACTTTGGCATGTGATTGGTAAATTTGGAAGCCCTATGCCACATTAAACTATACATCAGATCCCGTGAACATGGTTCACACTTTTCAAGAAGAAAATGCATGAACTAACTTATTGTGAAAACATTTGCAAAAATGTACCATGTACATTTACCATGTACTGCATTCACATACAAAAGCATTGATAATGAGGTTATAATAGAGCACTGCTATAACAAAGTTTCATTATTAATTTCAATATGGCAGAAAAATATTATTTAAGGCAGAAATAATAATATTATCTATTTTTTAGCATATTTAGTGATAACTACATTTTTCAAGATAGCTTTAACTTTAAGGTTTCGTTATGAAAAATGTTGTTTTGGAGATTCATTAGTTCACTCTGGCATAAGACTGTCAACTTATTATCCTTGCTCTGAGTGTATCACCATCACAATATTAACAACAAAAACAAATAAAAATAATGTTAAATAAGTAGGTGTCAATAGCTAAATCAGAAGGCTGAAAGGAAACTAGGATCAAATCAGAGTTCAAAATTTAGTCACATGACTAAATTTCTTTTTTTATCTTATCTTCTATTATTAGTAATTCTATTTTTAGCTCTATTTAATATAATCTCATTGGATGGTGGCTTCCTTTCAGGGGTCTGATTTGACTATTCACACACACACGCACAAACACCAATACATATACACACTAACCAAAAACCTCAATCCATTAACAATCTGATTAACTTTATGAAAGCCACATAATTGACTCATACTTTTGATTTAGATTTTTACTGAGCAGCTCTCAAAATAGAAGCTAATCATTCCTACTTTTTATGGATAATAAAGATCAGATTTATGCTAGCTCTAAATTTGTAATGTGCATGGGCGATTAGATCATTGCTCATTTTGCACCAGCATGTGATATTGAAATTGAACAAAGTGTTGACAACTATTCATAATTATTTTGCAATTTGATTGCGACACCAAACAAGAAAGATGTTACATTTTGGCATTTATGAGTTGTGGAAAAGAAATTGGGAATCTTTTAAGTGGAAGCCATTTTGATAACTTGGATTCCAATTGCCATGATATGACAAAGACATTCAGAACATGTTAAATTACAATGGTTACATCCATTGATTTAAAATTGCTACAACTATGCCAATTTGCCTTTTCTACAGATAACTTCAAAATAATTCTTCCCAATTCAGGGATTATTGTCGTATGTCAATTCTAAAGTTTTGACCATCCGTTATATGTAGGCCGCAACTGTTTAACAAAACAGACGTGATTAACAAATGTAGTTGATAACATGTTCAAATAGTTTTAAATATGCAATTAATAAATAATATACAATACAACAAAGCAGTACCATTTATTAAATACTTACAGCATATTCATTAATCGTTATTCTTTTCTTTAGCCAAATTCTCATTTTTTTTTTAAAAAATATTATTAACGTTTTTAAATTATAATACTTTTATGTGCGTCATTTTAACTAGAATAAAAAGTGAATAAATAAAACGTTATGGAATTTATTAATAGGGATGTGATATTCTTATTATTTTGAATAGACAAATTGTGCGGATTGAAATGCTAATAGATACAACACATTTAGGCCAGCAACACACACAGAGCAATATGATAACTTGTGCGATCTTCCATTGACTGGCAATGAAATTCAATGAAAAATAAAATAGGTCTCACACACAATGAGCGCTACCTCATGGTGGTTTTTAAACTTGGGCAATGTTGTATAAAAAAGTGGGCATGGTTTCACTGCGAGTTGATTCAAGAATTTTTAAAGCAAGCTCTATATTTAATTCCTCCGAAAACCACCGTAGGTCAACGTAAAATCATTGTGCTTTCCAATGTGGCACAGCTCATTACAACATTATGTTCTTTAAGGTCATCGTGAGGCAACGTGAGTTATCATATCGCTTTGTGTGTTGCTAGCCTTAGACTTGTTATTTCCAGGAATTTAGATTATTCTTAGTTGAAAATTGTAAGATAAATTAAAACAAAGATAAAAAGAAAATCTAGAAATAAAGGAATAAAAAATATAACAAAAATAAAAAAATTAAAAAAAAATTGAAATTAGTCTTGGTTTCCATGGTCGAGCGGATTCACTTCCGCTTGATGAACCGAAGGCATATGCCGAGATGTACAGGTTCGCACTTCGGCTAGGTCAGTTAAGGAATGTTTTTTTCCCTAGCTTTAACAGCTTGCCACGGGTTTTACCAAGTACGCTGCCCTTATAACATTTAGGAACCTGTGAGTCCATGTTTTAATCAGTTAAATATTCAATTTGAGTTCAATTTAATTAACCAAAAAAATACATTTCTTCTCCTTTTGGAGAGGAAATTTATTTAAAAAAAAAAAAAATTGAAAATAAAACAGAAAGAAATTTTATTTTTAAATAAATATTCCTATATATTATTTAGAGTAGTTTATATTTTTAATTATTTCACTACATGTTTTTTTTTTCTTTTTCCAAATATAATGAGAAGGAATATACTTTTGAAAATAACTTAGACATTAATTCATAGGATGTAATTATATCTCTAAGTATTTTATTTTGAAAAGAAAGTGAATAAAAAAGGTTTATTTTTAACAAATTTTACATTTTTCCCTCCAGATAAATGATATATACTTTTCATTCTTTACACTTAGCCATTAATAAAACCTTTCTACACGTTGCTCAGCGACAGTATGTTGTTAGTAAGCTCTTCGAAAAAAAAGGAAAAAAAAAAAGTTATGGATGAATAAACTAAGCATACATTTTGGAGATCACGCATAAAATCATTTATCTATATCTACCAGTCTAAAAGTTTAAAATGGCTTGAAATTAAGTTGCTTCAATAAACTTTTCTAAAAGCCCATTTATAAAACGAAGTATAGTGCTTTCAATTTCTGTACAGGATTCTTGAAATAATTGACAAATTTAAAAAACTGGCCTACGCCTAATTTATAGTACGAATAAAAAAAAAACAGATTTTTTTTTTAAAGATATACAGTATATGTGTG
>PXIH01S0032152.1:3385-17299 GCA_003024985.2 Euperipatoides rowelli
TTGACTGTGTGCTAGCCATTATAACTGTATGGTTCGTTTTGTAAATTGAAATATTGTATACTTTAAAGATTTATACCAATAAAGGATATTATTATTATTATTATTATTATTATTTACTTGTACAGGTAATTAGAACATACCTGGAATAAGTGTGTTTTAAATGATCTGGGGGTTACCAGTGACCCCAAGGTCTGGTATGTAACATCAATGAATTGCACTCCAAATTTAAAGTTACCAAACTATTCAATACATTAAAACTAAAGAATAAAAGTCAAGAAGGGCCGTCACATTTGAGGAATTAACAAAAATTTTGTAATGAATCAAAAATCGTTTGGTGTCACATAGGACCCCAGGGACCTAAGAGGGTTAATATAATACAGGCAACTCATATATAATCAGATATCAGTTGACTAGTGGTAACTAATACAATAGTAGAAAAAAAAATCATAATATATTGTAGCTCGTACTTAGCTACTAGTATGAAAATAAAGGTGTGTGTGAGCCATAAAGCTTCATATGATGGCAGACACACTCAATCTGTGATAACTTTAAGTACGATACTTGTGGTGATATTTGAAGTCAATACTGTATTACATAAAAACATGATGTTCTGTCAATCAACAGATTATTGTTAATGCAGGCACATTACAGGTGGACGTTTTAAAATTTGAATGCAGCTTGACTGTAGTAGGTTACGCACACAAAAATGCAAAAATTGTCATCTTCCTCACAGAAGTATATATGTCACCACCATAGCAAGATGTCTAATAATCTTATATCTTAATTGGAATAGGATCGTGTTCTGAAGCCAATAGCAGCGCCCTCTAATGGGCTTATTATATTTTTTTTTACAGCTATTTTTAGAAACTTTTAAGTGTTGTTTTCTCTTACATAAAAAGGGCTTAAACAAAAAAAAAAGGTTGATGCCCGTGTAATGGGCTTAATTGCTAGTAATAAATAATATTGCTAATAAAATAAGCTATAAATTACTCAGACGGCCAAATAAATATGTCTATTTAATATATAAAATAATTCCATTTGTAAAACAAACTAGATACAATTATTTATTCTGATAAACAATTATATTAGGCTATTTACTAATTACAGTATAATGCTAAATAAAGCAAATGTAGGCTATAAACTAAACTGAATATGATAAACTGTGTTATTAGAATAAATTGTATTAGGTAAGTGTAGGCTAACACAATATTATTAAATTATTCATGCAATCAATAATGAACAATTGAACATTATATGCCTAAAGTGATAATCATAACTTGATTTCCATTTGAAAGACATTTCAAAGAACTATCATAATCATATTAGGCATTGATAAAATATTAAATCTCTTACAGGGATTGTGAATAACGTTGTTACTCTTGCCAAATAGACTTATAAAAAGTGCTCTGGCAAAAGGACATTTACATATTTCCAACCTTCAATAAACCAAGCTATAAACATGGACCAATCACAGGCTACTAACATCTCCATAAACAACTTGGCCTGGATTCGGCTGACAAGATATTAGCGGACTGCAGAGAAAAAAAAAATGTTGACATTTTTTATTGGTCTTAATTTTACTCAAGAACCAATAATATTTGACATGCATGACACAGGAATCCGCTGAATCCAGGTTTAACAGTATAAAATGGCACCATCATTCTGCATCTGGGCTCTCAACACCAAATAGCAATCCAAGTTCTCAAATAGTCAATCCAGACTTTCAACATCAGACTGCCAGTCAGGCTATCAAGCTTGTATGACAGAGCCATTATACAATAGTTAGCTAGCCATTGACTTTATAATAAACTTTGCCCAGTAATATGTACAAGGCTTCCGTCAAGCCTTGCATCTTCCCCTTGTTCTTATTTGTTGCAGATAAGCTAGGATATGTCTATGTGATATAATAGAGCTATTAATGGCCTATACCAGTGACGGCAAACCTACAACCAGGGTTCGTACCCTTTGATCATTGTAAAATTTAATTACTTTTTAAGGACTTTTCAAGGACCAGTCAAAATTTCCAAGACTTTTGATAGTTATGATGGGACTGAGTTTTGGCAATTTTATGTTTGCGAGTAAAAGTTAGTTGAAAATTCATTTGGGGGGGGGGGAGGAGGAAAGACATTTTTTTTTTATTTTGGCTATAAAAATATTAATTTTAAAATCACCTACCCTCCCCTCCTCAAGTGAATTGATTAAGTTAAGAGATATAGCAACAGCTAAAAACTTCAAAAATGAAATTAATATCAATTATTTACAGGTGAAAACAATAGGCCTAAGCTTTATACAAAAGTTTTTTTTTTTTTTTTGCTACAAAGTATGCAAAAAGTAGATATAGGCTACTGTATGCTATTAATATTGGTTTAATGACAATTGTTTTTGTCAATAATCAATTGCACTGGGCCACAAATGCAAGATGAAGGCAAGGGGATGGGAGTAAGCAAATATTTTTAGTGATGGATGAGTGATAGTGCTTATGCAAACACAGTTGTGAAAGGGGCTGGGCATACATAAATATCAGAATTTGAGGGGTTTGTAAAAATGTCACAAGTTATGATGGGAGGTCATCAATATTCATACTTTTAAAAAAATATAACCAACAATTTGCTAATTTTCAGTTTATTAAGTTTTCATGAATGTTAAAAAGTTGACATTTTTATTTTTTCTAAATTAAAATAATTAATTTTTATTTTATTTGATATGATTGACAAGACAAAGGGGAGTAGAAAATGTGATACTTTATGTGCAAAATCATAAAAAAGTGTGAAATCATTAATAGACAGCTCACCTAACTCAAATTCCTCTGATTTTACCTAGTAAGATACACTGCCCTTATGTTGTGAAGCATTGGCTTTAATAGCAGGAGTAAATAATTATTTGTTAAATTACTTCTTACAGTGATGGTGGGTTTAAAAAGGCCCTGCCGTAAAAAATTGATTTTGTTTCCCTGGCAGTTGGTGAGTGTTTTGCATGGGAAGTTTGCTAGTACAGTTCGGCATGAATATTATAGGCTAGTTGGGGGTTTGGGGGTTACTATAAACCGCCCAATGGGGTACAGGGGCAGAGCCCTGGAAGCTGTTAGTTTTTAAGGCTTTTAAATACAATACTTAAGAGGAGCTCTGCTGATACTTAAAAAATTCTAAAATTTAAAATAATTTAAATAACATAAAAATAAAATTGTAGGCCTATTCATTAAAAAAAAATTTTCATAATTTTATAATGAAATTATTCATTTTTATTTTTTATAAATTTTTCATTTGCTGCATTTTTTTCCACCTCCTTTAATATCACATGATCAGCCTATAGTTTATTAACTTTCAAATCCACGATATTTTAAAGATTAATTTTAAATTTATAAATTTATATACTGTATTTGTAAAGATAAAACCTTTTTTGTATAAGCATTCAAACATTAAAAATTGCAATACTTTTGCAATGTTTGAATGCTAGTATCTTTACAAACTAGTCCAAACCCATCAAAATAGACGGTAATTTTTTGGGGGGTCCAGAATTTTGTGTCATGTTTGGAACTATGGTAAACCCTCCCATGTTATTTGCTCCTCCCCCCACCCCAATCCCCCCAAAAAATGAGCAAGTCTATTTTCATTGTGTACAGTAAAATGACAGAATTTAATTGGGTCCCCCTAGCACCCCCATGTGATTGTAGAACTCTAGGGTAACATGAATTTCAAATGTAAACTTAATCGGAGCATTTTAAAAAATTTAGATTTTTGGGGCCCTCCCTAGCACCCCCATGTGACCACCTAGGACGTTGACCTTTTATAAACATATTCTAGACCTCTAGTGTAACACAAATTTCAACTTAATCGGAGCATTTTAAAAAGTTTAGACTTTGCCCCCCCCCCCCTTAGTAACCCCATGTGACCACCTAGGACCTTGACCTTTTACAGTATATACCGTACATATTTTAGACCTCTACAGGAATACCAATTTCATCAGGGAGAAAATGCAATTTAAAGAGTTCAGAATGACGGACGGGACACACAGAGAAAATTTGTTTTTTAATATAATTAATTAATGTATAAATTTAATTTTACTGTAAAATCTTGACAGGAAATAAAAATTTAAAGACATTGAACTGTTTTTATTATCATTAATAATAACATGCTGTATAAACATCAAATTGTTCTTAACACTAATATACTGAAAATCCTAATCTAATGTACCACAGGTTAATAGTAGCATTATCACACACCCTATATTTATTTTTGAAGTGTGAATGGAAAAGAAAATCCTAAAGTTTGGAGTAAAGTCAAAGATAGATTACTATTGAATTGTTTGCAGTCTCTAGATAAGAAAACTAAACATTTTTTTTTTTTTTAAAGCCTTAAAAACTAACAGCTTCTATGGGCTCTGCACCTGGACTCGATTGGGAGGCTGGGGGCTTACAGCGCCCCCCAAACTCATAACATTCATACAGAATTGTACTAGCAACCTCCTCTAATCACAACACTCCCCATCCCCCCGGAAAACAAAAATCCACTTTTTACTAGGGGGGACCTTTTAATCAATGTGCCGATGGGGCCTTTTAAAGCCGGTCAAACACTGCTAAAACGTAATTTTTTTTAAAAAAATAAATTGCAAATAATATAGGTTGATTTGGCTACAATTCAGCAAGGTGGAAATTGAGAACATCATTTTATAAAATGTTTGCAGCTAGTTTGTGTGTTTATCTTATTTGATGTTTAATGTTTTGAGATAATTTTTACATGAAAGGTAGGATAAAAATAAATTAATTATGTTTTCATTTCTTATTTTAATCAATGTTTAAGAAATTTCCCCCAGACCTGTTAATTTCCCCTGTACTTCGAACATTACATAGTCTGCATCCCTGATATCATTTTTATGTACATCTGATAACCGATTTGACCATCAAATTTGATAATTATCGTTTAAAGTCACAGATCCTTGAAAAAAAAAACAATTGCCCGACATTTCAATAGTCAATCAACATCCATGTGGGGAAAAAAAAAAAAGTAACAGTTCATTGTGAGTTAGACAGATTAGCTTAGGAGAAATAAAACAGAAAATTCAATCATAAGGATAATTTAAATAGCATCACACTTTATACTTTTTATTTGTAAAAAAAAATAAAAACAATTTGATTGTTCTAAAATACATAATATAAGTCAACAACAAAATGAAATTTAATTTAAAATTCATTTTCAAGTACTTTTAATGACCTATAATAAAATTTAAGGACTTTCAAGTCCTTGAAAAATATAAATGAAATTCAAGTACTATTAAGTAGCCTACTTTCAAGAAGAGTGTGAACCCTGTACGACAGGTGTGTCACTAGGTGACACACAAACACGATTTGAGTGACACACCACATGAACTAGTTATGCATGGTTCGTATTATACATGTAATAAATAGGAAATTGTGTCTGTGATAAATAATGCCGCCCCAAATATGATGGGTAAACAATGGTTTTGTGAAATTCTTAGTGAAGACGTTCAAAACGCTATTGTGCAGCTCCGTTGCATTTTACACCAGGAAGTGTTGTGTGTGAAAGCAAGTATGTACTCTCAGTGATAACTAAAATTGTGAACTTCATACCGGCATTTGCTCTAAATAATTGCACTTTCTTGAAGATGTTGTACGTAATGGATTCTCATTATGGCGGACTTCCAATGTACAATAATGTTAACTGGCAGAGTCGTGGTGGCACACTAGTCAGAAAAGGTTCGCCATCTCTGGTCTATACCAAAGACGCACCCAGGATTAAATCACTTCATCAGGAAAACCCTGGCAAGAGCGTTAGTTTTATTGATAACTTTTAAATATCAATGCCATATTTCTCATACTAATGTTGTTATACTTTATATTTGAGAACATTTTGTGAATATTTATGTTGTTATATATAATGTATATTGTGTTGTAGCCTATAGCCTAATATAATTTATTCCTAAGAATAATCTATATTTGAAAAGTTTCTAGTCTCGCTTCATATTACGATATTTGCCAATCATTGCTGGGGTTTTGCAGGAGTTATACTAACGAACCTATACTTTTTACAAACTTTTAGGTTAGAAATCGAGTTCGCCTTAACACGGAAAATTTTGATTTCTAATCCGTGACCTGTATTCTACACCAACGAATACAGAGTCACAAGTTATATTGGATGTTGGTGGAGAGGGGTGAATTGTCAACATATTTGATAGGTTTCTGGTATTTATAGTTATTACTAGACATCAGTTAATTATAATTATAAGTACCGGTATTAAACTTTTAAAATTATAAAAATGTTGCCTTTAGAATTTTTAGAATTATGCTCAATAAAATTTGTCAAGAATAAAGAAATACTGTAAAATGCCGAGCAAGGGCGCCTGCACTCTTATCATTCATTTGGGAGGAAATGGGCGTGGCGCTCTTGTTCGGCTCCATGCTAGTAAACCTTAGATTTACCACAATGCATTGCAAAACGGACCAGACGCTCTTGCTTGGACACAATCAGAATTCTTTAAAAAGATTGTTTTTCAAAACGGCACCCTGCTTGGACATGCTTCCCAAAACTTTAGGAAATTGGCTGGTACACACTAAAACATGATGTCACACATCCACAAAGGTTGGCTCATATATGTGCCAAGTAAGAGCGCCATCTAAGTTAAAGCTTTCACTTTTTAATTTACAGGCCTCTTTTGTTCTGTTTATGAGGATTCAACGTTATTTACAGAAGCTATATTTATCTATATGATGTAAACCACATAAAAATGACATCACAGCATAATAATGTCTGATGGTGACATGAACATTTTTACATGGCGCTCTTGTTTGGATACAGTGTATCCAAACAAGAGCGCCTGAACCCTAGATGAGGTAAAATGAAGCAAAAATCTAGGGGGGGGGGGGGGCGCCCTTGCTTGGATACCCCTTGGATTTCCTTCAGAGTGATAAAAAAGTCAAAGTGCAGTGATGGTGCTCTTGTTCAGCAATGGCGCTATATAGGCTACCTATGTTTTGACAAGAAATAGGGGGGCACCCTTGCTTGGTGGGGGGCTCTTGGTCGGCATTCTATGGTAGTAAAAAATATATTTACTCAACCAAATTAAACCAAACTGCACAACTAAAAGCTTTTTTTTTGTTTATATTTTATAGTATTTGCTTTACTTTTTTTTATCTACCAAATTTTTCAGAATACCGGTAATATAGATGACTATTATTGTTCTTTATTGGACTATAATTGTTTGTATAATATTTAGAATTATTATACCTGTTCTAATTATTATTATAGTAATTACAGAACAAATTAAATCAAACTGCACAAAATTAATTTTATGTTTACCTCTTTTATTAGTTATTAAAAACTTATTATACATGTACATTACCTAAGCATTATAACTATTTACCTAGATAATGTAACTTTAGAAAAAAATATTTTTTTTGTCAATGTGAGCAAGTATTTTTAAATGATGTCTCAATGGTAAGTTACGCAATGCATTTACATTTTTAACAATAAAGAGATATACTGTACATAAAATTAAGTGTTATAATTATATGTTAATTATAATATTCACCATCATTATATTAAAAATGTAGTAAAGAAGTAAAATGACCTTTTAATATTCCATGATTAGAATCTGAAAAAAAAAAATTTTTTACCTGCAAGATATGGTAAACTGGACAAAGTAGATTTATGATACATAGGCACAACATCACAGAACATTTCAAAAATATTTCTAGTTGTATAAAATAACTGAATCGCACACTGCGTGCTACTGTTAGTTGCTGCATGAAGTGTGTTATACGTAAGATACATTAATTGCTGTACGGCAACACTGAAAAAAAAATGAGGAAAATGAACATAAATTTTGGCATATCCATTAAATTAATGGATATAAAATAAAATTATAATTTAAAAGAAAGCAAGAAACAGAAAATATTTGTAGGATTGGATTTGTCCTACTGACTTTTGTTTCTATAATCCAGATGACATTCATTATTATGGAATAATCATAGCCAGACTGGCTAGGAATGCTACCTGGAAATCATTAGGTAGATTGGCCCAGGCCTATACAAAAAATATAACCTCCTCCCCTCCCCCCACACGAATGCATCTTGCCTATGAACTCGTAAACAGTGGCATACTATGACGTTTTGATATCCAGGGTGTAACTTACTCTTGCCATATTTTTTGTTATAAATATTTTGATTGTTTTTTTTGGGTTGTATGGACGTTTTAATGACAAAAAAGACAGTTGTAAATATTTGACAAGCTTTTTTTTTTTTTGGTTGAATGCATGATTTAATGACAAGGGAAAAAGTGTTTAGTTGTGAATACTTTGATAAGCTTTTAATTTTAATTTTTTGGTATTATGGATGTCACACTTCCCCTTAGGGTCCCTTAAGTCACTATTGGCCTACATAATCTTGCCCCTGCCCCCTCACATTAAATTTTTTTTTTGCACCCCTCTGGGTGATACACGGGGCGGGGCGTATTGCTGCTACCACCACCCGCTCACTGGTACGCATCTTTTGAGAAAAAAATTTGTATCTACACATCTTTATTTCACCTGCTATTCCCAAATAGTTTAAATTATATAAACGTTTTAATATCTGAGTAATTCCTACTCTAAATTTTACTGAAATATCTTGTGTAATTTGTTCTGAAATTTTCGTAATAGACATCTTAGGCTATTAAAAAAAATTATTTTTTCTCAGCGCTTGCCTGGTACTTCTAAAAGTTCCCGGTTAAATTTTTTTTTTTTTATGTATTTAAATTTATTTAAATAAGAAAAAAAACATTCCTGATGCCTTTATAAATCTTATTTTTTTTCTCTGCTTTATAAATTGCATTTTTTTTTTTCAATGAAACTATTTTGATGAAAATTATTACTTAAAATAGTTTTGTATTTTTTTTAAAAAAAATTTCCTTTGTAGGCTATTTGTTTTTCACAAAAAAAAAAAAAAAAAAAAAACCTGCCTACATGGTCATTTTTGGGACCATTTTTGAAAACAGTCGGGTTTTTTATCTAAACCTACTTTAAGCATAGGCCTCAATACAATGGCAGATTGTCATTTTATACCTTCTTATATCTTTCGTGAGTATATTCTACTAACCTATATGAAAGCACTTTTTATTTATTGCATAATAATGCCATATCACTATTTCAGACCTTGGTTGTGCAATAGACAATTTGTGCTTATTAGCCTTGCTTTAACCAACAATTTTAGGTGTCACCATTTCTATAACATATACAGTACTTAGTATTATAGTTACTTGCCCAAAAACACTGTAAACACCAATACAATTATATACTCAGCAGTATAAATAGTGTTACTTTATCAATAGTGCTGCAATATAAAACACTAATACATACATAAATATTAAATTAAATCCAACTCAAAAAAGAATAAGTGCAGTTTGTTTATATACAGTACGTACCTACATGTACTGTATATGTTTTAGTTTTAATTCACTTTTAAATTCAGTAACACTGTTATGTAATCTTGTGGTTCATCAAAGTAATCTAAAACTATCTCATTACTAAACTTCTGTTCATTATAATCCCTGGCACCTGAGGCTAAGTTTTATCTTTATTTTTACCTTCAAACAACTTGATTTTAAAAAGTGGTGTTTTTTTATAATTTTATTTTAAATTTAAAAAATATGCTTGAAAAAAAAAGTAAAATAGAGTAATAGTTTCTCAAACCCCACTTCAACTATCAGAGGGATAAAAAACTTGAGGGAACCCTAGACCATGTTAAAATGTTTGAAACCAGCTAGGTAAGTAACTGATGCCATATTGTAATTCAAGGTTTAATTATTCATTCCCTTTGAAATTTAGGGTGCATTTCCAAGCTGAATAGGAGAGATTTGTAACAATATCTAAATAAAAATAAAAGATTGAGTTACAGTAGATATGTTCAAAATACAATATATACAATTTATGCTTGTAGATCAAATATACAATACATTTTATTAATATTGAACAATTTAAAATAGAATAAACAGCCGGTAAACTATATTCAGTTTGCACTATCCATCTTTGACTATTTCATCAAGCAATTGGTGAAATTAGTCAAACTTTTTCACATTTCAATGATTATTTACAGTACTGTATATTCTATAGACTATGTCTCTTTTTTAATTTACAGTAATATGCTAAATTTATTTTCCCTCCTTTATTAAAGTGTTAGTGATTCTTTTTTTAAAACTTTAAATGACAAATTCTTCAATTCTCTGGATAAAAATGATACATTAAAATTTACATACAGAAATAATATATAATTAAACTATTTAATTTTTATATAATAAATATTTCAAAGTATTAAGCAATATACAGAATAATAATTTGGCTTAGAGCTTACCTGATTTGACATTTTGGTAAACGAAATGTAGTTTCACTCAGGTATGACTTATGCAATGAATTCAGTTTTGCTTTCTTTACTTGTACTCCATCGGTTTCTATCTGAGGTAGGTCTCCCAAAGGATAATCGTTAGAAATTTTTACTGCGTCATGCAACTCGGATAACATAAGGCGTCTAGCTTTTTCTAAAATTTGCTGGCATTTTTTATTAGCAAAGAGAACATTTACATTTTTAGCGTAATCTGCGAGAGATGTCTGATCTGAAGTCAAGAATTTGAGTTCAACTAATTTTTCTTGAAATTTCTCCGCATCAGTAATAATAATATCAAATTTTTCAAGATCTTTATTATTAGTAGGTATTGCTTGACAGAGACATTCTTGAATAATGGTGTCCATTAGATCCTTGGCCAGCACACTACCAAGACTAGACATGGCGGTTTCTTGATTTTCATTAATGCAAACATGAAACAGAGTCTTATGAAGAAAATTAAATAGCATCTCAATTTGAGAAAAAACATCCGAAGGCTTTGTGACAGTATCGGAATTGTCAAAACTAATTTCTAGAACTTCACTGTAAGTTTTAGGAACTATACGCAACACTGCTTTTTGTTTCATCAGAGGGTTTATAATGTGATGCATCAAACGTTTGGAAAATCCTTTCAACTTACTTTCCAGAACACCGACAAAATGTAAAGCCTGAATCAATGTCTCGAGTTTGTTATCTTCTAATGTTACATTACATATTTGCAGTTCTATTTTCTTTTTCTTTTCTTTATCACTGGTCACATCCATTTTGATCTTTTCATTCCATATTTCAGATAAATCATAAATGAGTTTTTCCTGCTTGAAACGATATTCGGTTTGTATAGCTTTGAATATTCTTATTTCTTCTTCTCTCTCATGAGCAGGTTTATCGAGCATAACTCTAACATCCTTTAAGCACTTGGCTGCATGTAGATAATCCTCTTCAATCAATTTGTCAATGCTGCTCAACTTTTCATGAATATGTAATAATTTATTGAGAATGTTAAGAATACCAACACTTTCATTCAACTGTCTTGACAAGTCTTGAAATTCATTAGTCGACACATTCAGTTGATTTTTAATCTGAAACAAATGCAAAATTGCTAAATATTTATCATTTTGTCTAGGCAACAATCAATTGTATTGGTACTTGTTAATTATACGGTCTTCAATATGAAATCAATAACAAAGTATTAAGTGGTGGTGCATTTGACAGAATGCTCTCGGGGCTCTACGATTTTTAGAAAAACATTGTGTAGGCTATATGCGATTTTAGATGAATTCAGTACGGTATACAAATTTATATAATGACCACAAACATAACAATTTACAGATATTGATAATAGCAAATTAGAAATAATAAAACATGTCAATACATTCACTAGTGGCAACCGTACAATTATCAAATACTGTACCATAATCTTTTTAATCTATAAAAATAATGAAACTATAACTTACATTCTAAGTGAACATTAATCGATATTTAGTGCAATACAAACACTGTAAGTTGAGCAGGAGTATACAAAGTTTAGATTTTTACTCAACGATAGAAGGTGTAAGCTAATGCAAATTTTAAAACAAATATTTAGTTAAAATTTTATATAAAAAGGCAGGTGGTAGTTTAATTAACTCCTTGATTCCGGAAAAATCCCTTCAGGCATTTTAAATTTGAAGGAATCGGGACTTTCCTCAAATGGTAAACGCTGATTTCTAAGTAGAAGCTAAACCAAATTAAAACCTTCAGCAAAATTATTTCTACTGTACTTTAAAAAAATCTACCTTGAACATTGCAGATGATAGTAAATCTTAACACCAAGAGTATGTTTAGAATAGAAGCAATTTAACAGGGTTTTATTATGGTTCAGCTTCTATTATTAGTAGAAATCAGAGCTTCCTTGTAATTACTAAAAGATTTAATAAGTCAAAAAGGATTTTTCCTTCCTAGGCTTATACTTATAATACAGTATATTTGGTCAATTAAATCATTTAAATAAATAAATGATTAAATAAGGATTTATTAGTTTAAGATTTTATTAATGTTATACAATATAAATCATTTTAAAATGTTCCCTGAGGAAGAGGAATTATTTTGATATTCCCTTTCCCCTATATTTTCTATAACAGCAGTGTAAAACATTGCTTGCAGTAGTCCAATTTGAACTGAATGTACAGTAGGCTATGCTTATAGTGCAAAAATTGATTAATAAATAGACTATGGTATTTCTCATAAAAAATGGAAAAAATTTAAGTAGTCTAGATGTATAATAGCAAAATTAAAATACAGTAGCCTAAATGATTTTTTTTTTTAAAAAAAAACCTTACCTCACATTCAATCTTGTTTGTAAGGGAATGCATTTCTTCAGAAATAATTTCAATACGACTGGACAAGTCCATCGTAGCTGTAAAGCTGGGATAAAACTCTTCATATCGTTTAACAAGACACTCGTAAGTTTGTACTTTAACTTCATCAATACGCTGAGATAACTTCACAATTTTACTGTTGAAGTCTTCTTTCTCCAATTTACCTAGAAAAAGGGAACATAGATTAAAAATATTACTTCCCTACAAATTATTAGGAAATAACATTTTAATTTAGTTAATAAAATGTATGTTACTCTTAACATAGGCTATTAGAAATTTCCAAATACAATAAAGTAGTTTAAAGATTCAATTTGCTCAATACAAGGACTAAACTAGTACTAGACAAATTTCTAAAATTGTTTTGTTTTAGAAGCAAATTTCATGGCAATTACTGTATATGATTATTATGGAATCAAGTCTTTTCCTTACTATGTATGTAATGATTCTGAACTTAAAAGATTGAACTACAAAAAAAAAAAAGTTTGGTGTGGGATGAAAAGTGGAGTGCTACAGGTTGAGATACAAATTTAGTTTGTAAATGAGATATTTTAAAAATGATTGGCTGTTGTGGGGACAAATTAGTTTTGGTGATGGAAAGGAGTAAATGGGTGGAGAGAGAGAGAGAGATAGGACATTATGGACAGTTATTGATTTGTACAAGTAGATTGAAAATTTACTTAACCACCATTTCATCCTTGCTGGATATTCAGTTTAGAAAATAAAAATTTGTATTGCTTTTAAATAATTAGGCCTAATAAGAAATTGTCATTAGGTCCCAATTATTTTTATTTTATTATTTTCAAATTTAGGTTGTAGGCCTAACAATCTTTTATAAGATATTTTATATGATTAAAAAAATTTCCATTATAAGTATATTTTACCATAATTCACAACTAGTCTATAGGCTATAATGTATCTTGATGTTTGATGGACAATTATATTTATATACTCTTTCCAGTGACAAGATGTACGACATAAGTATACAAGAGTGACATTATGTTTCAAAAACAAAGGATAACACTTTAAACATGTTATATAAGTATGGTGTAGGCTAATGAATTACTGTATCTTATTTCATGTAAATAGTGTTTTTAAACTATTACCGGTACTGTTGTACGTTAAATACAAATACAAATATGTCGGACAACAACAGACTATAGTCCAGCGAGGTTGTCCCTAGTCCTAATCTATTTT